>BRDA01040264.1:64746-105188 GCA_036984385.1 Crenuchus spilurus
CGCCAAAATACAGGGTAGTCGTTTTGATTTATACAGTGATTGTTTGTAATTTGCATTTACCAATTTCTGTAGTCGGTCTGACACCTTTTAGTCCCATATATTTGCATGACATATTTAGTTTTGCTGATGGGACATAAAACCGCAGTGAAAAGGCACAGCGTGAGGCAGGGCAGTACTCCGCCGCACTGAAGGGGGGGCGTACATGAGCCAACGGGTGCTTGTTGCTGCTGTGCTTTTACAGAGGGGAGTGAGAGTCAAGTGCATGGAGGGTGTAGAGCAAATGCCGCTTTCTCTCGCTGCTGTAATTGTAACGTTTTTTCTTATCTTTACGTACCTTTAATACATACCTTGTGTGTGTGTGTGTGTGTGTGTGTGAAGAACGCTGATGAGATACAAAATAACCAGTAGCCAATTGAATAAGCTACTCTTTTTGGTTTATGAACATCAAGACATGGACTGGATTATCAGGTGCTAGCCTGCTACAAGCAACCAGAGACAGATGGCATTGGAGAGAAGTGACGATGACGATGACGATGACGGCGATGACGGCGTATGACATGACATGACATGACATTTGTAAATCCGACTCTAAAGGAGTCAGTGCCTCACCAACCATGAACCTCACCGCACCTCACTGACATGTACTATATAGCAAGTTTGTGAAACTATATATATATATATATATATATTCCTGACATCTGACATCAGATATCTTTCTTGGCCTTATTTATATTCCACACAGTTAATTTGGTTAATCCAAAGTTTTGACTTTAATGGTTTTTAGTTTTTCAGTCTCATAGCAACTTCTTTGACTTTCATTAGCACAGCGCCTGTCCTCGTGTTGAACAATGGTAACTACAGACTCCAATGGTGTTTGAAAGCCAAAAAGCAAGCATAAATATCTTATGCTTGCACTGATGAAACAATGGAACATACCTGAGTAATGGTAAACACATTTGAAGCCAAATGTCGCAAACAGCATCCTTTCATTTTCATCGTTTTAAAATTTATTTGATGTTTCAATAAAAGCAGTAACATAATGTGGACAGCAATTGACTGGTATGCAACTGTGAATTTGGCCTTTGAAATTTGTACTTTGTGCTTTGAAGGTCTGAATGAAAAAGTAATGAGTGAAAGGATGTTTTAGTAAGATGGTACAATTATTAATTTCAATAATAATGGTAAAGTATATAACTTCCAAAATAATAATTGAGTGTGGTACATCAGTACCATTACTTTTTTAAATTATTCTGCTATAGAGAATTGTGAACCCATCTCACTAACAATGACTTCCATTATTTTAAAAAAGAAACAAAAATCCATGAGAAATCATGTGGTTTGCTCACTTCTCTGATGACCAGGGAGGCTTGTTTTATATAAGACAGTAATTGATGGCCATTGAGCGAGATTTTATGGCTGTAGCCCAGAGCTATTACAGCACACAAAGTACGCTATAGCTGTGCTTGCTTTTAAATGCCCCTGGAGTGTACCTCACCTGCTCTCCTGCACACTACACACACTGCTGTGTTTTATTGAGAAGAGACTGCAGGTTAGCACACTTCATTCACAAAGTGGATTACTCTTTTTAGGGCATATTTGTTTCATCAATTATTCACCTCCTCTCCTTGCACTGGATGCCACACTTTTTAGCGTTGCTCTTCCTTCTCAAATACATGACAGTATACTCTCACATCATAAGGCATTGTACTGCACTGCACTGTTCAATCATGTACTGCATTGCCAGATGTGACGGATTATTATTTTTTTTGCAATAATTGTCCTTTACTGTCCTTTCATCTATAATGTATAACCCAGTGATCCCATGTAATGGTTAGCTTCTGCAGTAGAGAGAAATGTAATGATCTCTTTGGTAAGAAATCCACCACATTAATCTATTGCTATTCTTTATAGTATGAATACTACTACTACTACTACTACTACTACTACTACTACTACTAATAATAATAATAATAATAGCATATTTAAATATTTTAATTTGTATAATAGCTTTTGTAATGATGTTTGTCCCACAAACTACCAATATGGATCACAGTTTTTATTATTATTATTTGGCCAATGTTTCTTTTATTGTTGACCTGACACCGGTTAAAGTAATCCCTGTTATGAAAAAAAAAAAAAAAAAATACTGCAGTGCATCAACAATTACAACAGCATGATTTTTTGTAAATAACTGACAAACATCTTGTAAGATATTCCTTACACTGATAATGTCACTTACATCCCTCTATACACTGCAGTGTAGAACACTTACCTTACCACTGGTGCAAGGCAAGGTTGTTTCTAAATTAAGGGTTTACATAAACCTGTAGATGGCAGCCTAATGGTACCCTGTGTCTCAAATAGTGTACTTTTGGAGTGTGCAGAGGTGTATCCTGTCTGCTAAAAGAAGTGAATCTTTTCTCCAAATAGCAGATATTTTTGTTACAAGTACAGTGTATCTTACATGCCAGCACTGCAGTATTAACTACAACAATTAGTTTGTTTTTCTTTTATCACTGTCCAGCACTTTATTGGCTACAGATTTTGTACATTTTCTAAGTACATTGCAACTGAAACTTAAAAGACTATAGATACTTTCAATTGAATATATTTATTTTTGTACAGAATAGACTGTATTTCACAACAGACTGAAGTTGAATTTATGAAATGTGAATTTATGGCTTCCAGAGTGTTAATTACTGTGGTGGAGTCTACAACCTAGCCAGCTGTGAAGAGTTAATAATATGATTCAGAACTAGCAAGAAAATTTGAGTGTAAATTGACAAACTTTCTGTCCTTAATTTGAGAACAGCTGTTCTATACTTTCTATAATTCACTGAGATACATGGGTATACCTTATTATTCACACTGATGCTAGCATGCAGATTTCAGAATGAAGTTACTACAGACAGCTGTTAGTGTAATTTGTGAGTAATATTGTAGAGTGGGCATCTACTGTGCTTCACTGAATATAAAAAGTTCATCGGACAGACCTAGTCATGCTTGAGTGAAATAATAATAATAATAATAATAATAATAATAATAATAATAATAATAATAATAATTATTATTATTATTATTATTGTTATTCCAGTGAAAAATTTGTTATTGCATTATTATTAAAGAGTCAAATGTGTTGCATTACTGTTACAGTGGAAAATTTGTTTGGACAGTGTTTAGTATATTGTTATTACAATGTAAATGTAATTAAATTATTATAGTGGAAAACTGTTTTGCTATGCAGGGTGGGGTATGTAGCCTTTTAACAAAGTTAGCAAGAAATCTTTGTAAATTCTAATGTCTAACACACTCAGAAGCACTTCGTGCTGACAGTGATAGCAAAATGAATTGCACTTTTAGACCGTACTAATGGCACATTAGTGATGTGAAGTAAAGCTTGCACAGTGTAGGCAGAATAACTTTGGTGCTGCAGGCCTACTCAGCATATTCTTAACATTTAATCGATGCTAGCATTGCAGACACACTTGTTAACTCATTAGAAGTGATTTAAAAATTCATGACTGTTAGCCCGTTTAGTTTCTGACACAACCACTTCCAGGAATTATATTAAGCCATTCTAGACAGATACACCAACTTGATCATGAAACAGGATAGTGTTTTGTGAGCTACAATTGGAGAGCTGTTCTCTAGATGTTAGTTTTCTAGTTTATTGTCATTGATAGTGTTATGTTACAATGTGTTGGTTTCATAAAGGCACAGTGTATTAGTGTTTGAATACTGCATACAGTACTGGTGAGAGAATATCATTTAACAAACAGGAATAACATCTCGCAAACTTCATCAGTGCTTAATATTAGACAATACGAAAACACTCAATTCTTGTTGATGATGTGTTGGATTCTGGGGAAAAGGTTTGTGAGCATGTAGATATGATCCACTTTAATAAGGGTTCAATTGTTATCACTGGGTCAGAAGATCTCCAGAGCAAGCAAGGCTTGTGTAGTGTTAACTGGTGGTGAGCATGTACCAGTGGTGGCCTCCAGTTTCCCCAGATTTCAATCCAACCAAGCATCTATGGGATTTGCTGAAACAAATCTATGGCAGCTCCACCTCACAACTTAGAGGACAAATGAGGCTTAGAGGACTAGAGGCTAATGCCCTAATTGGTTTTAATGTTAATGTATAATATTTCTAATAACTGATGTTCTTTTTTTCTTTTTTATTAACTTAATTTCTCTAGAGTTCTCTGTGTCTAATATACACCTATGGGTAAGGTATTGTGTCATCATGACCAAGTCTTCCAATGATTAATACCACCACAAGATGTATTTCTTCACAAACAATAAATAATATCTTACTTTTCCTCTGCAGTCTTGATTAATATATCACTGTAGTCATGCTACCACAATGACATAGCATCAACCTCCAGGCTAACCCTGCCAAAGACACAAAAGCATCCTCTTTATGCCCAGCAAGCAGGCACCCAAAGCCCCAGGCTAACTCCACAAGCTGATGGCATGTGTGAACAAGGTGTGAACCATTCAAAAATGAATCTGCACACATAGAGTTCCATCTATCTACCACTGCCCTTGAGCAAGGTGTTCTCATATACTCCAGCAGTGTTAACCAATATGGCTGACACTGCACTCCAACAGTCCTCATCAACGATCTATTAAAAAGAGAAGTCTGGATAAATCTCGCTCTAACATTTCGAGGTTTGGCTCAAAAATACTAACAATAGAAAACCAAAGAAATGTTGTAGGAATTACCAAGAATTACCTATTAAATGTACTCACACTGTGCATAAAGGGCAAAAAGGCAGTTGGTCTTCTTTGCCTGGAGGCCTTGATTGATTTGACCTGTTTTCACATCTCAAAGCAACTGATTAGAGCAGCTACTATGCTATGTATGCTGTGCTCACTTAATCTCAGAGACTCTGACCATTGCGTATGCATTTTACTAAATCTTCCTTAAGAGTGCTTGAGATGGTGCTCTGGTGTTCAGGACTTCTTTTTTCCTTCCCAGAATGGCTCACATAAATCACAGTAGGCTGGTGGGATGAAAATAATTCAGTTCAGAAATGTATAGCAAGTAACCTTTATGAATTTATGAACTTCTACAATTTAGCATTCAGGAAAGATCATATGTCCTTTTCTAATGAGAGCTTTAATTAAATTTATATCAACTGCCATATTCATAATAGAGTTGGGTTAATAGAAGACAGTAGATATTATAACTTCCAACAATTGAAAATCAGTCAAAAAACCAGTTAAAGTGTTAATTAATTAATTAATGTCAATAAAATTAGGATCAACCAGTAAGTCAGAAGATTGATAACTGGAATAGTATATATGCTATGTAAAGTCATGCTGCACAAATAAAACCCGCATTTTCATGCAGGAAGTATGAAGTGCTCTTAAATGTCCTGGTAGATGGCTGTGCTGACTTTGGACTTGATATAACACAGTGAACCAACAGCAGCAGATGGCATGGCTCCCCAAACCATCACTTGAGGTTTAAGTTGAGTGTGAAGTTTCCACAATCAGTGATTGCTTTGTAGTGGGACTGAGTTACCAGGACCCCAAGTGGGAGGAGGACCCGTGAGGAGTCTGGAATTTAATTTTCCTTTAAATATTAAAGGATGTAGTATTTAATAAAGGGGGTGAGCACTGCTTATGAATAGGGCCCAGAATTTGGTGCTATGCCCCTGTCTGCTGGTGTTGGTAGACTGTTATATCAAATCCAACGTCAGCACAGCTGTCTACCAGGACATTTCAGAGCACTCATGCTTCTCTCTGCTGACAAGCTCTATGGAGATTTCATGTTCCAGCAGGACTTGGCACCTGCCCACACTGCCAAAAGTACCAATATCTGGTTTAATAACTATTGTATCACTGTGCTTGATTGGCCAGCTCACCTGACCTAAACCTCACAGAGAATCTATGAGCTATTGTCAAGAGGAAGATGAGGGACACCAGACCCAACAATGCAGACAAGCTGAAGGCTGATATCAAAGCAACCTGGGCTTCCATAACATCTCAATAGTGCAAGAGGCTGATCACCTCCATGCCATGCCACCCTGATGCAGAAATTAATGCAAAGGAGCCCCGACCAAGTATTGAGTACATACATTTCAGTCGAACATTTACGCATTAATTTTTTTTGAAGTGGTCTTATATTTTTTTTTTTGAGAAACTGACTTAAGAGTTTTCATTGGCTGTAAATCATAATCATCAACAATAAAATAAATAAACACTTGAAATAGACACTCTGTGTAATGAATCTATATACTGTAATATATGAGTATAAATGAACTTTTTGATGATATTCTACTTGTATTAGATGCACCTATATATACGCATTTCTTTTGCTATAGAGTAAGAGCATTTTCAGAGTAAGTATCAACAAACTACTGTTCAGAGTACCCAACAAGTTGCTGTACTAGCCATCAACACATTCTCATTAGTAAAAGCATGAATTTATATATATATAGCTTCAGACTCTATTTCACTGTCTATAGTTCATTATTTAGCTGAGTTTATTTGCTTAGTCCCCAGTGCATCATGAAGTAACATCAGCCTTCTGGCCGCTGTTTGTGTGTTCAAGATATCAAGCAGTTTCACACCCTTGCGAGATCACAAAGTGAAGAATTCTTTACATGTACCCGGTCCTGGTGTTCAGCCTGAGGAATGATTATCCCAGGAGAATGGGTTCTTAAGCAAGCTGAAAATATTCAGGTCATCCGAGGACTGCATGTCTGGTACTTAGCAATGAAAGCAAATGTGACTGAGAGAAATTAAGCTACCTATTGAAGAATTTTAGGGCCAAAATAGATAGCTGTGGAAAAAAAGAAACTTATTAAGGTGAAGAGAGTGCTACTAAAATGAAGTAATGGTTTAATTTTTCATGTTTTAGTAGATATCATGTTTAATTTTCTCCACCAAATGACCAGACAGTAATCAGTTGTGAACTCATTTCTACAGATTAAAATCAATATTAAAAAAACAAAATACACACCTACTGCATTCCACTCATTCCATTTCATATCACACCTTCTTCAAAATAAAAGGAGCAAATTTTCCAGCAGAATGTTCATCATGATAGATAATGCATCAGTATTAAATGAATTTAATTAGATGTTTGAAGATAGCTTAAATGAAGAATTTGGCTCTGATTAGTGGTGGCTGGTGAAAAATATTCTAGATGAGGCTGTTTGGGCCATATTCAGTCAGTTTTTCAACCATCGCAGTATTTTTTAACCCAAACTGCAGGATAGTGCTCTGTGAAAAACTCAGAAGCTACTTAATTGGCATTAAAATAAGAAAGAATTAGAGAAATTAAAGAATTAGCAGACTAATATTTAATGAAAATTGTCATTAAGTTCATGCAGTGTACACAGACAGAAAGTACAGTATTTACAGTATCATTAGATTACCAAATGAGTCTGGTTCAGAAACATACACAATAAAATGAAAACACTATTAAGACTAAATATTAGGCATTTCTAGGGTCATGTATTGCATGTCAATAATGTCAGACGTTCCTACTCCACCACTGACCAACTGCTTGAGGCATTAAATGACTCGCACTTCAGGCAACAGATTTCATTCATTCATTCATTATCCCACTCGCTTAATCCTTATCAGGGTCGCGGTTAGTCCCCTACCCCCTCACTTGGCGCAGGGCAGGGCATTACACACTATTCAACCAAGCCCAGGACAGGGCGCCAATCCATCACTGGGTGTACACATATGCACGCACACACACACACACACACACACACGTACACACGTACACACACACACACGGACAATTAAGTGTACCCAATCCACCTGACCTCCATGTTTTTGAACCCACGCAGACACGGGGAGAACATGGAAACTCTGCTCAGATGTGGACTCGAACCCAAGACCCCAGCGCTGAGAGGCGAATGTGCTAACCACTAAGCCACCGTGCCACCCCGGCAACAGATTTGAGGATGTTAATTGGCTAAATGTATGTACATTATTATTATGTACATATCTTGTGTCAGCAATGGTCAGTGATTGGCTGCGGTTTCTCTGACTGGGTGATATTTCTGTTGCTACATTATCTAGATAGATAATGAATATATTTTATATATTACATGTTATTGTGCATGTTTAGTTAAAAATACATAGGTATAGCTTATTTTAAAAAAAAAGTGTGTTTTAAAACTTAAATTAAAAAACAATTTCCACCAAGGAAGGTGACACCCTAGTGCCCTCTATTGACCAGCCACCACTGGCACTGATCCATCAAATCATTTCAGTCAAGTTACCAATTGACTGACGTGAAAGTCATTAAGTGATTTTGTTGCCAGCTGTCATGACTCCCAAATAAAACATTCTCTAACATTAGTTTACACAACTCTTATGGACGATTTCTATATCATGTCTCAAAAAAAGATATCAATATCTCATAATTCCAAAACTATGCAGGCTTTGCTTGGACAGCCTTAGACATAATTGCTCTTGTTACGATGTAAGGCTGCTGTAAATGAGCAAGTGACCATCACTTCAATCCATTGACATTAATGCTGATATCCCTGGGATAATTGCTGGACAATTGGTTTGTTCTAATGTGACCAATTTCTCCCAGACACCCAGAGTTCAGTCAGCTAATGGACACCCTACAGAGCATTTGGTCCTTAGGATGAGTTACAATTATAGTCATTAACACTCATTCCACCATAATATATGTAGAATTATGCTGTTATGCAGTTGAAAGTCCAGCATTTGTTCAGTCAGATGTTGATGGGTTTCTGTGCATTTAGCCTTTGTTGAAATATTGGTTCTTTGCATGGGACCTGGATAGATTTTGTAAAGGAAAGTCATCATTATTCAGGACTTTATGTGTACTGACTGTTCAAAAGTCCTACGTTCAAAAAGTCCTAAGCCACTAATTGTACTGCTGTGATTGGCAAACACCAGCAGTCAATACTGTCTAATAGATTGTAAGAATTTGAGTCCTCTAGAATTAGGACTACAAGAAGATAACTCTGGCACATTTCTCAACAGACCCTTGTCTTTTTTCAACAGCTTGACGCTCAATGCTCAAAATGCCTTCCAAAGCATCTGAGGATGTGCAAGTCCCAAAACACAGTTCCATTAGAACCTTTTTTGCCTGCTGACAAGCCACTAGAAAAGATGCTTGACATCTGCCTTCATCTGGGATTGGGGGAAGATTTCAGTCTGTCACCCCAGTCTTCCCTCAGATGTCTTTTTCAAACATCTGCGACATACTGGAGGAATATCCTTCAAAACATCATTAGCCTATATTTTCAGGCAACGAAGTGATTTATAGTGAGCATCATTAGGTAAATTCATTCTAATGCTAGTCATGTGGCTCATATTTATATAGCATCCTTATGGAATTCAAGAAGGTCTGTGATCAGATCTATGGTTTGGTGCCTGTAACATCAGTGATCGGTAATTTCATCACAAGAAAACCTAACAAGCCAGCAGTTTGGTTTAATGTACTTCTAAAGTCAGACTCTGTAGCATTTTGTATAATAGAATATGGTAATGTGGTGTAGCTATGGTGAAGAAAAAGAAAAAAAGTAAAACAAGATTTTGGGGAAGTATCGCAGTGTAATGCAATGAATTCATCATAACTGAATGAAGTCATTGTGTGATGAAAAAGTGACATAGCATGTGTGGAAATTTTATAAAAAAACGGTATATTATATTTGTGATTTAGGAGACATTTTGACTAAACTAAAAAGTTTGAGTTTTTGAACCTGAAGTTGAATTAGCTTAAAAAAGGAATGCAGTATGTTGTTAAAATTTTAAGTTGAGATTTTTTATTATTTGTTTTATTTTTTTGTGTACTTGAGTCACATTTTAATGCTTTACATGCAGTAGTGAAAGTTGAGGTGCCTTTCCTATGTTTGAAAAAAAGTACTAAATGCCTAAGAAGTTAATTTGACATTTGTCAGGGCCCCAGGCCCCAGCTCTCTTGGTTGAGATGTCTTAGTGTGACCATTTCAGTCTCATTAAGTGCTTCCTATGAGAAATGACTTCCACTGGCTGGGTAAGTGACTCCAGTCATAACATTATGAGTTTGATTAAGAATTGCAGGGTGAACATCACATGGTAATGGAATTCGGGGGGAAAATCACTCGTAACAAATCGACCAATATATCATGCAGGCTAGGTTAATTAGATGCTATTATGTAAACTAGCCATGTGCAAAAGAAATCATTACACTTCAGTCAGACGGCCCCCTTTATCTAAATTTTGAGGGTGCTGTTCTTACTTTGTTAGGTTGTCAGAGAAACCATTGTCTGTTTCAGACTCAAGTTTCTTGCAGGGATCATAAAGGTTATCCCAAAGATATATGAGGATAGCTAGCTGGGGTATGACTTGAGCTTGTCAAAGGTCATCATATGATACTGCATAATTTTGGGCTGTCTGCATAAATTAAAAATGGCAGTGCCTGCTTCGTATTGTTTCCCTAAAATCATATTAACTCTCTCACTTATGTCAAAAGCCTGTCTTTAAGGACAGACAGAGGAAAAAAAGAGAGTAGACATAGACTTGTTGACAATGTAACTCATTTGCATCTGCCAAATTGGGTCTCTGTCTCACTGCCAAGTACAAAGAGCACTCTATCCAACAGCACTTGTGTGAATGGCATTGGCACAAAAACCTGTAGCACCTAACGCTGCCACATTAATTCTTGCATGACTTTGGCCATGTCCAATTTAATTAATTCCAATCCTGGCCAATTACATTTCTTTGCACTTCTGTCTCCCCCATTAACTCAGAAATCATTTTTTTTCAGCTTTTCCAATTATTTACATTCAATTATGTCCCCCTCTTACTGGAAATCCATGTTAATACCAAACATTGCTGAGGTTCTTTTAATTCTTTGTACTTTATTTAGGCCAGGGACAAGGAACAAACATAAATTATGAGTAATTCTTCCTCATTCATTCTCCCTGTCTCACTCTACTGCCTTCCTAATTTCAAATGTTACATTGTGTGATGTTTTTTCTCTATTTCTGCTTCTCCTATTATTATGAATCCAGAGGAAAATCTTCCTGCCTATGGGGTGCTTAAGTCATAGCTAATTATTTTACAGTGAGGTTATGGGAAGTTCATAGATGCAGCTTCATGGGGATTGGATCTTGCGCAAAGTCAACTCATTATAAGACGTGTTTGGGACAGGATCTGAATCTCCACCTGGATCTTCATTCTACTTAATCATATTATAAAGAATCCCTCAGTCAGAAAATTTCACCTACGCTTATATTTGTAAGACTGGAACTCCAAGGCCTGACTTGAAGAACAGATGAGAACAGATGATCTTGGCTTGTGAAGGTTAGTGTTGAGTAATTTTCTTCTGAGTAAATGAAGAAACCAAACTTCTCATTGTCTTGAAACACTGAATGTATTTGCACGCAGTTAATAATCAGATCATAATTGAATTTCTGCAGTTATTTGGTTATTCAAGTGCTCAAAAAAAACAGAATACATCATGAAGGCCTAGAAATCTGATTTTAGTTCAGTAATGGCATTTCTCAACACGTATATCCTTACTCTGATTTCATTCACTGTTCTGAGTCTAAGCATGTGTGGAATCAGTACACTGTGTTAGTAACAGCAGGGTTTAACGACACACCTGCAAGATGGCAGCAAACACTTTTCTCCACCCTGAATGGTGGAGGAAATTAAGATTTTAAAAGTTCTTAATCTTCTGTATGGTATAAAACTGAAACCAAGACATTTCAAGAAGCTCACACATCAAATGTTTCAGAATAAATAAACAAATAATAAACAAGTCTTCCAAATCAAACAACTTGGATGCTGTTATTGACTATTTAAAACCATACAAAAAGAGGCTGTAAAGCAGACCCATAGTTCTGAATGATCCTTTAACCCAAGTGCATGTTGAATGGATTTCAGACAAAATCAAAATTTCAGCAGTTATCAGATTATTAAGTGCAGATAAACACATTCACTGGTTGCGTAAAATGACATAACTTCTTAAAACTAAAGGTGCCAACAAAAGCTCACTGGAAGGATGCCCTAGAAGGCTCCCTTTTAAAAGAGCTGTAAAATAGCTTAACTTTGGGAGAAGGACCATGTCTGAAACTTCTTTGTTTTCACCATCTGGCAACCTATAAATCCTCCTGTAAATTTCATCCCTACAAATAGCCCATCTCCTTTCTCCTTCCACACCTGCTCCCAGCTGCTGCTGAGTGGTAGTGGTGGTGGTGGGGGGCAGCTGTTTAGTGCAGAACTCCAGCCCAAGTTTTCCTCTTCTGTCCCAACAGCTTCAGGGGGATAATTCAGGAGCACCGTCGTCGTCTTGTTTATGTTTAAAAAAACTCATATAAACACATTACTAAGCATATATTTATATTAAAGTATACTGTATATTGGCCGGCTGACACGGATTAATCAGTTTTACATGTATTCTTATGGGGAAAATGCATCCAGCTAACGAGCAAACCAGCTAACGAACTCGGCTCCTGCACGAATTAAACTCGTAAGTAGGGTTACCACTGTATATTGGACTCTAACCGCAGTATCATATGTTTTGTATAGTCAGTTTTGTATACACACACACACACACACACACACACACACACCCCATATATATATATATATATATATTAAGGAATCTCTACATTATGTAACTTTATGTAAACTGTGTAATCTGTGATAGTTTTTTGTTTGTTTGTTTGTTTGTTTTTCAGTTTGAAAATGCCTGTTACATTTTGAGTAAATTGAGTAAATTGACTTCACTAGAATCAATGGCACAGAATGACTTACAGTATGTCTGGTTACATTGACCTCCATTAAAAGTAAAGTCAGTTTTTGGAGGATATTGGTTTTTGCAAATAAACTCCTCAATTCCTTCATGTTTTCTGATACTTTTGGGCTTGTAAACAGCAGAGACACTGTATATAAACCATTTTGTTTTTGTATAAGAGGATATAAGAGGATATATCTGAAGCTTCAGTATGTGTGGATCCACTTGATACTGAAACTGAGAAGATGGAGAGTGTTTTCACCAAACTGAACATCACACTTCCTATTCCATCAACTACTTTTAGCAACAAAAGTCAAGTATCCCCAAGACACTCATCCACTTCACACTTTGTGCCACAGTCACAGGTGGCTGAAGGGTCCGTGTCTGTTTTTGTGCCCTGGCAAATTTTCTGTTGAAAAGTGAAGATGTGTTTTTGAGACACTTGAGTCCCCATCCATACCATATAAAGAGACAGATACAGAGGGAAGGACTGATGAATGGTGATGAGATGCTGGCGCAGCTGGGAGATTTGTTGGGACAGCTAGTTGAAGATGAATCTGCTATGGGGTGAAACTGAGGCACCCTGGTAATAAAAGGCAATAAATGCACAGGAGGCAGATTGCTAACATCCGATGTAGTTTTTCTGTAGGGACCAGTGTGTTTTACCCTTTCCGTCATTTTAAAAAAGCCAAAAAGCAGCCAGGATGCCATCAGCATTGCTTCCAATCTCCTCCATTGTGGATCAATTTTATTTGGTCCTTATCTAGCACTTATCCTTCAAAGCAAACAATATGATGCACTCAGGATTCTGCCTATTCATATCTAATGACAGACACTTTAAGTCCAGATAAGAAAAGTGTTTATTCTTTCCTTAAAATCCAGCTGCCGTGCATTTCATTCAGAAAAGGCAGGACATTACAGAGGTGTGTTACAAAACGTGTTTCCATACACCCATCAGTATTTTCAGAAATGTCAAGTGTAATAAATGCCTTTTCCACTCATGCAGAAACAGGCAAGCTGCAAAACTAAGCAGCACTTTGTATTATCTGCTTTGCAAATGCTCAACATTAGATGTTTATGATGGTGCCATGAGAATGAACATCATTTTATGTGTAAATAGACAGTTTATACATTTTGGTGTAACAGTAAAAATACAAAAAAATTAAAATACAAAGCAATTCAATTAAGCACAATTAATTAAATTGATAAAAGCATATACTATATAAAAAAACATCAGTACACATAAAAAAATCAGTTCACAAACAGTAAATAACACTATATGCAATGTTAGATATAAGGACATATAAGATCAAGTATTGGAACACTGAGGTACCTGTACACAGTATGTGTAGATAAGAGTAAATATGCAGTATGAGTAAGAGTAAAAATGCAGTAAATATAAATATAAATAAACATTAGAATGTGTACATTGCTAAAGTTAAAGTGCATAATGTGCACTGACTACATTAAATAGAATTATTACATTACTACATTAAATTATGTTTTGGTATATACAGTTGTACTTGAAAGTTTGTACAAGTTTGTCTATATTTCTGCATAAATATGACATTATTAAATTTTCACACAAGTATTATATTGGATAATGTTCCTCAATAGATTAATGACCAAGTATAGTATTTTAAAAATCATAAATTTTTATCCCAAAGTGTTTGGAGGACAACTTGGATTGTTTTCTGAGTATTATATACACCGATCAGCCATAACTTCACACTACCTTTAAGTACAATGAGTTTTTAGAATGACATATGCTGCCTTTAAGATTATATCTTTTCCAGGGATATCCATGCATTTGTCAACAAGACAATGCAAAACCACATGCTGCACACATTGAAACGGCATGGCTGTGGAAGAACATGGTATGGGTACTGGAGTAGCCTGCCTGCAGTTCTGACTTAAAGAACAGAGTTTTGAAATGAAAAATGTGACAATGACAACCCTGTACTCCTGCAAACCTTAATGTGTGAACAATGGGGAAAAAATAGCACCTGAATCACTTCATCACTTGATATTATCAGTGCCAAAATGTCTTTTAAAGGAGTGACAACATTACATTGTGGTAAGTGCTTTACTATTCCAGTATTTTTTTTTTTTTTTATGTATTGCAGGTCAAAAATATTAGAATGGGTGTATATTAACAAATGATATTAAGTTAATAAACATAACATTAAACATATTTGGTTAATGTTTATAATGAAATAAAAATGTTTTAATTTTTGTGGTATTTTGTGTACACTTTTTTCCTGTAATATAAGACTTTTATGAGCTGTGTACACTTTCATCCAGACAGCTGAAAATACAAACCCAGACATAACATACAGTATATTAAATCATTGTTATAAACAGCTGCAGAGGCTACCATTCCCAACCTAACTCTCTCACTCTCTCTCTCACTCATTCCTTTTCCCTTTCCCTGACTCCCTTCCCCAGATGACTGATAACTCAATTTTATCTTGTATCTTAAGTGATGGACACATCCAATGTTAATGTCTTTCTGAATGTCCAGACATTTGGCCTAGCAGAGACCTGCTGTGTCATGTCTTATTAATATCCTCTACTCTGCCGCGCCCCTTGTACACAGATTAGAAGGTAATTAACCTTTAAATAGGATGCTGGACTGACATTAACTATTTACCGCACAGTGAAGCATGCTGCCCCTGCATGTCTACTCCTCACTCTTTCCTCTCATTGACCTCTTCTGTCTCTTTCCATGTCCTTACAGTCTCCACTTTCCTAAAGGTGGATGTAACACATCTGTTCCTAAACTGGAAAAACAAAAGAATAAAAAATAGCCAAGACAGTTATCTGTTAAGGATAAAGATCAAAAAATAATTTAATAAATATTATTTAGGTGGTGATTTGAAATAACAACAATATCGTTTTTTTTTACATCTTTGGTACCAAGATTATTGAACAACTTCGCATCTGAGGAAATTAGAATCAATTAGATTAGTAAAGCATTTTATATGTAATGTAATTATGTAGGGCGGCACGGTGGCTTAATAGCACGTTTGCCTCTCAGCGCTGTTGTCTTGGGTTCGAGTCCACATCTGAGCGGAGTTTCCATGTTCTCCCCATGTTTGCGTGGGTTTCCTCATGGAGGTCAGGTGTATTGGGTACTCTAAATTGTCCATATGTGTGTGTTTGTATGTGTATGTGTGTGCGTTTGTGTTTACCCACTGATGGACTGGCGCCCTGTCCTGGGCTTAGTTGAATAGTGTACTGCCCTGCCCTGCGCCCAGTGAGGGGGTAGGGGACTAACCACGACCCTGATTAGGAATAAGTGGGTGTGATAATGGATGAATGTAATTATGTAGAAAAAAAATTCTCTCTGAGCAGGTGTCAATGTACAATTAATTAAATTGAAATATATATATATATATATATATATATAGAGCATATACTACATAAAAAAACATCTGTACACATAAAAAATCAGTGCACAAATAGTAAATAACACTATATGCAATATAACACTATATGCAATGATAAGTACATACAAGATCAAGTATTGGAATACTGACGTAGATGCACACAGTATGTGCAGATAAGAGAAATAAGCAGTAAATATAAATATAAATAAACATTAGATTATGTATATTGCTAAAGTTAAAGTGCATAGTGTGCACTGACTACTTTAAATAGAAAAAGTTTCTTGTGCAGAAGTATTATGTAAAAACATTTCTATATTTCTGCATAAATATGACCTAAAACCATTTGGTACAAGTCTTTAGGTCTATCACTTTTGGTCTGGGAAACTGCTGAAAGAGAGCCACCTGGGTGTGAAGGGTCAACCATGATTTTCTCCACCCTCTTTTTCATTATAGCTGAGTAAAGGTCTTCAAAGGGTAGTGACCCAAAAGCTAACAAACTTGCACTATTTTTTGCAGCTTACGCATAATCCGAGAACACGCTAAGCCAAACCAGACAGAGATTGAAGATGGCAGTGTTTATGGCAGTCTAGAATACTACAAGCAGTCCAAATTTTTTTAAATAGAAACAACATTAATATAGTAGGATGGGACGTTTCATACAGTATGTAAAAACCTTTCCCAAAACTCTCATTGTGATAATCTAGCATTATCTGTAGTTATCATCCAATAACTACCTGGTTTGGTTCGCTGAGCCTTCAATACTTCATTATGTTCAATCAAGTGTACTGATTAAACTCATTAAACAATCTGATTAATTTAACAAACTTGTGATGGTTGAGTAACATTATTGAGAACGTCTCAAAACATCAACAGAAATCTCTTAAAAAAATCATCTTATTACAATACATTCATTTATATTGTATTTTTAATACATTAAAATGTCATATTTACTGTTGAGATGATTTGTTAACAATTTATACTTAGGTACCTAAGACATATACATAATGTACATATTTTTCCTTATTGATTTCAGCAATAAGGGTAGAAATGTCCAATTTATCATAATTCATTATCATAAATACTATTAATAAGCTCATAGAAGGATTGACACAACCATTCTTCTCCTGAGGACATGCCCTGATAGCAGGTGGTTCTTACCAATCATCTCTTCTCCCCTTAGCACAGAAGGGGTGTGATTATTTGCCCTTCACACTATGAGACTGTTCCAGTGAATGTCATTATCATTTTTATGATATTTATAATGTTTACATACATCATTGCCCAACACACTGACACTTCCATTACATTTACAGCATGTAAACTGCATTGAGGCATGTTTTAGCTCATGTTGCAAACCACAGTAGGGCCAATCATGGCCTACTCTGCTCACAGTCACACACACTTCCACACACACACACACACACTTAGTATGTGGAACGTGGAAAGGTCCATGCAGGTACCACAACTCGACTAGCTCTCTGTTGGTCTAAGAGCTTCTGTCATGTTTCATTCATAGACTAGTGCAAGGAAGCCTAACATTCTAACATTTTCACAGCAGCTACTGGTGAAGAGACCATCACAAAGTGAAAGGGTACTGGAGATGCTCAGAGAGAGGTGAGGTATGGAAAGACACAATGAAACTGAAGAGATGTGTCATCCTTTTTAAAGGTATCTGCCGAATGAACAAGTTGAAGTAATTTACATCTGAAAAAATTCAATTTTAGGCAAATATGTTCCAACACTACCACTCATAAGTTTGGGGTCAAACAGATTTTGAAAACACACATTTTGCTGCTGCTCCAGATACTCTTCTATTGGTGAAGACTGTGTCACCTCAGATTTGGTGCTGCTCAAGATGTCAACAGTGAGTTTATAAACATAAGCTGTATATTTTCTGCTAAAGGTTTATCAGTTTTTGAGGGACATATGAATATAATGGGTACAGAAACAATAATGCTGCCTTCATTTGCAAGTTGGAAAATTGTACTTTTTACTTGTGAAGTCAGAATTATGAGTCATGTTCAATTCATTTGTTGTTGGAATGAAATGAAAAATGATGGACACAAGGTTCAGCACTTGCAGAGTAGTCCATTTACTATAAATATAACCATAAATAGCACTGCTGTATATGAAGTGCACATAGACATCAAATTACAATTACACACACAAGCAAAAGCTAAATACAGATCTCAGTATTTCCCACTCAAAATTATAACTTGAGGGGTGTTTATATACAACTTCCAAGTCATATTTTACATAACTCTGAGCACATCAAGGCAGCAAAAGAGACATTAGTCCATAGACAACCCCAACAAGGACTATTAGTCACTGGGTGGCATGATGGCTTACTGGGTAGCACGTTAGCCTCTCAGTGTTGAGGTCTTGGGTTCAAGTCCACATCTGGGTGGAGCTTCCATGTTCTCCCCATGTCTACGCGAGTTTCTTTCGGGGACTCATGGAGATCAGGTGAATTGGCTACTCTAAATGACCCTGGTTGCATCCGGTTGAGAGAACGCTAAGCGTGATTGGCTGCCACTTCTCGCCGAGGTGTGGTTGAGTTCCTAGTGTGTAAATGTATTGTGTTAAATGTAAGTGTCCTAGAGTTTGAAAATGGTGCTATGTAAGTGTAGCATTCATTCATTCATTCACTAGCATTCATTCATTCATTTGTCAACAAGGGTATGTTTTTGAAATAACATTAGTGAAATAAGTCACATTTCACTCAGAAACATCCATGTTAACTTAAAGCATACCTGTGATATTCCTACATCTCATGATGCATTGCACAAAATATGGTGTAAACTGAATAAACAGCTCTAATAAAGCCTATATTTTCACTGTTAACATCCTGGGGGAAACCAAAACTGAACAGAAAAGTGTAGTTACACTGTTCTACCTTACCTTTCATCCATTGAAGACGGACTATCTGCATCAGCAGCACTTGTGGATTTCATCATAGTCTAGAAAAACAAATTTCCTTAGGAATTGTAATTTAATGTTTGACCTTTTGAGGTAGTGTATGTTCAGGAGCAGCCTAAAAGCCAACATGTAAAGTAATGAGATGAAATGTAGCTTAAACCAGCTACTTTAAGTTTCACGCATTGCTGACACAGATGACAAATACACACATGCAGCTTGTCTAATCTTTGTAGATAAGTATTGCCAATAGAATAGGACTCTCTTGAGCAGATGAAAATGAGTCTACTGGCACCATGTCTAATGCCTGGTGTGGGCTAGAGGGGTGTAAAGCTTTTGATTTCAGAAGAAACAATGAATGAGCAGGCGTCCCCATACTTTTCCATATAGTATACAGTGTCTGGCTATAAAAATGATGTCATGTTAATAGATTTGTAATTTTGTGCCCAGTGCAAAAAAAACCCCAAATAATCCAATAATTATAAATAAATAATTCCAATAAATGAACAAATCCTTGCAATGTAACGCCACACACCTACAGGGATACAGGAAGATAGTTAGATATCATTTTCCACATGTACAGTAATCCTCTGTTCTTAAGCCTCTGTCCTCCATGGCCAGCATCATTACACATATCCTGAAGACTGACCTTCAACATGTAATCTATTAATTACATGCCTGCTTAGTGATCTCCGTCAACTCCACTTCACACGGGGTGTTATTTCTTAATTAGAATAATAAGGTAATTAATAACAACACGGGTAAGGTCATAACCTCTCATCACAAGATGGCCACTTAACAAGCAAGGGGGACAACATAAAATAGTTAGAGGCAGTAATGTGTATCTCGTCTCTTCTCATCCGCTGGCTCTTCCTTCCAAACTCCCCAGGCTGAATGACAGAGTGCCCTTGCTGGGTAATTATATTAGGTTCTGCGATGTGGGGTCATAAAACTTAAAGTAGTCTAATACCTGGAAATTGGCTTTCAGCTGGGCACTGCGTCTTGCTGTCATGTCTGACAGAGCTCTCAGCCAAGGGTCCCTCTCCCCACAGCTCGTAAATATCGCCATCATGCAAAATAAATAGAAGGTGAAAACAAATAGCACTAAATCACCTGGCTTACTAGTGTGATGCCAGGCTATGCTGTGTTATTTACTGGTTTTATGTCAGGCTGTGTGGTCAGAGCGATAATGCTCACTTTATCGTCAACATAAAACCTTCCCACCACCCTCTCGTTGCTTTGTGGCAGCCATGCCTTCTATAAGAGATGCACTGTAAAAAAGAAATTGTTGAGTAAACTCAAAATATTAAAACAGCCGGATGCATTCAGTTGTTTATTCATGTCAACAGCAGCATTTGTAGTCCTTCTTGAGAAAATTCATTTGTTTATCCAGCTTCGATTTGCTTGTCCAGGCAATGCTCATTATTTAGTTCCTGTAACTTTATTTTAAGACAACTACAAAATTACTGTTCAGCAAATTATTCTTTTTAGTGTTTAATGAAGAAAAAAATTATACTTGACAAACAAGAAATTACAGCTTCAAAAAATAACTGTTCAGCAACATGACATTTTTAATTGCCCTAAATAAATGTTCTTGTTTAGCCAAATTAAATTGTTTACTAAACCAGTACTTACTTCTACTTGCTAAATCCATTAGCACTCCTCATATAACATCATTCACACAGCTACGTAAACTTGCTAGCTATACATGTTCTTTCCAAGTAGATAACAATAGGCTGCTGTTATGGTCAGCTCTTTCACACAAACTACAAAAAGAAAGAATGTGAAACATTAGGCTCAATTATAACAACAATGCAATTTATTATAATAAAAGTCTATGTCAAATAAGGTAAATAGGACAAATACAGTGAGGAAAATAAGTATTTGAACACTCTGCAAATTTGCAAGTTCTCCCACTTAGAAATCATCATCTTAGGTGCATGTCCACTGTGAGAGACATAATCTAAAAGAAAAAATCCGGAAATCACAGTGTATGATTTTTAAAATAATTTATTTGTGTGTTACTGCTGCAAATACGTATTTGAATACCTGCCGATCAGCAAACATTCTGGCCCTCAAAGACCTGTTAGTCCGCCTCTAAAAAGTCCACCTCCACTCCACTTAATCTAAATTAGAAGCACCTATTTGAGGTTGATAGCTGCAAAAAGACACCTGCCCACCCCACACAATCAGAAAGACTCCCAACTACTAACATGACTAAGATCAAAGAGCTGTCAAAAGACACCAGAGACAAAATATAGACAAATTGTACATATAAAATTTGAGTATGTCAGATTAATGCATGTAGTAAACAGACACATTAACAGAGAGTAGACAAAGAGAATGAGACCGATGGAGAAGGAGAAAGACAATAAGACTAAAGGAAGCCTTATATGTATCCTCTCTCACTCAGGTGACCCATCAGTGTAGCACCTTGCCAAACCCACACTGCCGCCACAGGCCAGGTATGGCACCAGCAGCACCCAATAAATCTTAAACTCAACCTAAAGGTGTAAAATAAGGATTGTTATTTCCAATAAACACAGCCCACATCTAAATTATTATCAAAAACAGATCTATTAGGAACTGCATGTGGGAGCACTGTTCAAAGGGTTCATGCATCTTATTTCACAAAAGCTTAAACAACCAGCCACATTGTGTAATAGAAAATGTATTGTTTCTGTCAGCAGAATATCATGATTAAATCTGTTGGCCTGACATGTGTTGCTTGTTCATGCAAAGTCATTCAGATTTCCTTATCTCAGTGTCTCAAAATCCCAAATCAGGTGAATGAAGTTGCTATTTTAACACTGTGAACAAAACCCAGAATTCATAAGCTCTTTCATATCTAATGAGACAATCACATCCATACCTTCAACAAGCCACCCAAACGCATCTCATAGCCCTCTATTCTGCAGAGATATGAACTTAGTAGAACTCTCAGATCACTAGAAACCAATCAGTTCTGCCTAAAGATGGGATTAGACCACACAATTTTTACCCTGATTTTTGCCCAAATTCTCAATCTGACTGAGTGCTGGTTGGTTCTAGTCTGCAAATGTTTTCTTCAGTTGGAGTGAACAGTTAGAGAAATAACTATGTAGTGTGTGAGAGGTGCAGACTCTTAATTTTTTATCATCATAATTGCATTTAAGACCAGTCTGAGCATATCAAACATGTTTTTGATCTGAGCATAATCTCGTAGTGTATACTGGTCAGCGGTTCAATCTGAATGGGACCCATCAATAACCAAAAAAAATTTAGCATGTGTGTGTGATTTTATCTCTGCATTATTAGCTACCTAGCGAGGTGTAATTTATAGATATAATTAATAATTTTTATAAATAGTAACTGAGTCTAAAAATGGCTTCTTATTTTGCAATTAATTTTAATTCAACCTATTTGGTTTAGCAACAGATTGAAGTTGTATAGTGTAAAATCACTAGTCAATTAGTGTGCAATGGAAAGTTTTGATATATACCATAAAAATCAGCAAAACTCAAACAGGAATTGTGAGATACCCAGTCTTTTTATAATCTGCCACCACTTGAAATGTCCTAGTGTAACCAGGGCTGAGCTTTGTTAATTAAAAATGTTAATTCATTTTCAAATCTGTTTAATCTATTTTTTCTGGTTTTATTTTATTTTATTTTATTTTATTTATTTTAGAATAATAGCTTTTGTATGATGATTCAAACTTGGACTTTAGAAGTGATATCAGCAATCCCCAATTTGGGAAGTTCGAATGGGTACATTTTGTCTAACTGTGATCCCAGCTTTGAAGGTGTATGGTGGAACATTTAGTCCAGCTGTAATCAAAAGTTGGGAGGGGGACAAGACATCTAGATATGATTCCATTTTAACAGGTTCTACAAGGCACATTTAGTGTAAATATGATCCCAGTTCTAGACCTTTAGTCTAACCATGGGGATAGATTCCTTCATGGCTTTGGGAATATTTATTTGTATTTGGGATTTATGGTTTAATTTTAATTTTTTTAAATTTCATGTGTACCTTTGAAATTTTAAGTTGCATTACTTCTGTATTTTTTACACATTATCCTTAATTTTCTGTCTAATTGTATTGTTTTATTCTGTATTTTTTCTAATCTGTAAAGGTGCTATGTAAATAAATTTGCCTTGCCTTCTGCGCAGTAGTGTTGGATCAATGACCTGTCTCATGCTCTTCAGCCTTCAGGGGTGTTTGAGTTATGAGTATTTGAATTCCTTCATTTCTTTACATAAGCAGGTGCTTACACAGGGCATGGAACTAATATTAACGAGCCATACAGATGAGAAGACAGGTAGGATAGGCATGCTGTTCTGGTTGTTAAATTTCCTGTAAAGTTTTCTATTAAAAGCAAAGCCCAGCAGAGATTAAAAGCTATTAAAATGTTATCTCTTGACACGATAATTCATTTGGCTTTATCTCTATGAAACATCTTTGCTTCAATATTTTCTCAGGACAAGTGACAGCAGACACTTCACTGTCTGTATTTATTTTTATCTATTTATAGTCTATCAGAGGTCAGATTGATGTTATCCACTGACGGAGATCAGTGTCATCAGGTTAGATGTGTAGCATATACATCAGGACAAATGAAATGCATTGTCTTTGAATTAAAAGAGTAAATTGGAAATGAATGAAGATACAGACGAAGGGAAAGGTAGTATGAGGCTATTGACTGTTCTGATTCTATTCCTGTTCTTCTCTATGTGTGATGGACTACCTCGCTTACAGAGGAGCTTGTTAATCTTATGGAGCTTCGGTCTGACTCTCGACTTTCCGGCTGTTCTGCACAACACAGAGGAGAATTGAATTAACCAAATCGATAGAGTACTCTAGCAAAAGGGACATCTGATGTGGTTATGGTGTCTGGTTCAGATGCAAATGGAGGCTGAAATTTGTTGGAGGCCCTCAGCATGGATGTTCACACCGGTCCTTCATTCTTTCACAGAGATTTATATTAATGGGGAACAAGCTGGAGCTGACAGTGACTCCTTGTTTCCCATTTTGTACCCCTTCAGGATTCTTCTGTAATTGCCCCCAGGCCCTGAATCTCATGGGGGCAGAGGAGACAATGGAGGTGTGGGAGATCCTTGCTCTCTGTCAGTCATTGCATCCTGTTAGTCACTGCTTCACGGAAACAGACAGCAATTACAATAAGACACCCGCTGGCCCTTGGAACACGCAAACACCTCGTTGGACAAGGGGCCGCAACTCTAATCCTAGGCTGTCGATTTTATCCGCAGCATGCTAGTCTCTATCACACATACAAACGTACACATATACTCACACACACTTTCTGCCAATTGCATTTTCAACCATCCTCCCTCTTTGTCATGTTATAGACTGAATGTAGACAATAAAAAATCAAATTAAAATGGTTGTGTTCATATGTAACAGGTTTCATTTGGTTTTATTTAATTTAACTTAAAATATATTTTATTGCATTTTTCTTTACAAATTTTGAAAGCAGTTAAATATATAACTATCTGTCTCAAACAGCAGACGATTCCAGTAAAACATGTTCTAATGGCATGGGCTAGCTATCAGCTCATAGTTTGTCTAGCAGAAACGAGCTAGCTAGCTACTACCTATGTTTTGCCTCATTTTTTACATTCATTCATATATGTTCTGTCTACTTTTTGAGTACTTTTATATGCTACACATATTACAGAAGCATGGATGTGAAAGAAGAAGAAGGGTATGAGTATTTACTGGCCTTCCTGCAGTTTTTTTATTATTATTTTTACCCCAATTTTCTCCACAATGTGTTAGTAGTTAACTGACCCACCCAGGACCAGTGCTTCACACACACGGATCACGCACTGCATGTGAGGTCCCCAGTTGTCTAAGGGGGCACCACTTAAGTACTAGGAGGGCAAAGTCCACTCACACGTTAATGAGAGAGAAAGGCTTTCTGGTGAGCATTTGTGCTTAGGGCACCCAAATGTCTAGCACCAGCACTGGACCTACCCAGTCAGTAGTCGCATTTCCATTGACAATGAAATATCGCAAATTAGAATTGCAAATAAAAATGTGCTTAATGGAAACACGACAATTAAAAAAAAACTCACGTTTTTCAATAAAAGTCTTTTGCGCTAAGATGAGGTGGTTTTTCAGTCGTATCAAAATTGGTTTATATCGCAAAAGTGTAATGGAAACACTCAAAGACTTTTTTCGCATCAAGGGAGTCACGTGATCAACAACCGGACGTTTCTATTGGCAAAAAAGACGACGAAGAAGAAGACAACAACAGAAAGCAAGAGGATGAAGATGACGCGGCATATTTGGAATAACGAGAATCCTTGGACAATGTGCAGCTGGCTCCACTAGAGATCTCACAGCATCACAAAGTTCATTAAAAGTTGAGTGTCATTCTAAAATGTTGAATCCACAGCTCTTCTGTAAAATCATCGACTACAGTTTCCCAAAAATGCCGCATACGTAGCTGCTCCCAAGTATAAGGGGCTTGTCACTCCAAAGCCTCGATAAGTCGCCGTCTCTGATGGCTGATGATGAGCACTAGTGCCGTGGTAGCAGTATGTATAAAGCTGAAGTATGTGTTTACATCCACTGCCGCCATGTTTGTAATGACTTATCGCGAGAACAAACATATTCACGTGTGATTGTATAATAGTATTTCACATTTAATGGAAACACCGCAACTGCAAAACTTTTGTCAAATTGTTTTGTGCAAAACTGCAATGGAAACGCGACTATTGACTCTCTATCATTTGTAATATGCGTGACTCTAGAAGGGTGCAGACTAGCACACGCCTACTCTGGTGCATGGGAAGTCAAGCTCTACCTCTTTTCGAACTGCTGACAATACATCACCGTCAGGCAACCAACATGCTCGGAGGACAGTGCAGGATTCCCAGTTCTGATGGATCACCAGGCAGATGCCTGAGTCAGCTGACAATACTTAGTAGTCCTTGGGGAGAGAGTGCCATCTCACCTGCCCAGAGAGAGCACAGCAAATTTTTGCTCTCTCGGGTCCTGGCTGCGATGGCAAGCAGCATGATTGGGATTCAAACTCTCGATCCTCAGATCATAGTGACAGTACCTTAGTCCGCTGAGCCACTTGGGGCCCCTTCTTACAGTTGAGAGCTGTCTGTAAAGCTGCTTTGTAACATCAGATGTAAAAAGCGCTTTATAAATAGATTTGACTTGACTTCACAGTCCTGATCTGTCCCCAACAGAGATGAAGGATTTTGAAATGAAAAAAATGTGATGACAACCCAGTACTGTTGCACACCTTAAAGTGTTTACAGGAAGAATGGGACAAAACACATGAAAATCTGTCTTCAAGAGAACGATATGTAAAATATACACATTTCATGTATATTTATTGTTCAAAGTCAGTTCTTGTGCAACATTTACAATGACACTGTCTGCTGATATATGCAGTTATGTATTTGTAACTTGTTTTGACCTTATGTCGTATGATATTGTTTGGTGTCTTACTGTGTGTACCTGCCTGGGTTTTGTAGTCCTCCAACAGTGCATGTTGGCCCAGTTCAGTTGTAATCATGCTAATATTAAAGACTTGGTGATATAGCAATCTTGAGTTCAAGAAGAAAGTCTCTTCATTACAAAAAACAGGTCACCTTCAAGTTTTGTATTGAGTTAGCATCTTATTTGTATTTTTGAATTTCCCAATCCACCTTAAATGTAGGCACCTAAATGTAACTCCTGAATCATTTAAGGTGGAACAAAAAATTCCAACAAGATGCTTACAATTTAGCAGCTACCTTCAGCTTAATGTTTTAGTTTTTAAACTTTGTGTTCGCTTCAAAAGACTTTATTTGGGTTGTAAGTGTTTTAGATGTTTAAAAGACATTTTCTGGGTGTTATAATTAGCTGTTTGTTTTAATCAAACAGACTTGATTGTATTTTGTTCAGAGCAGACGATCCACTTGTCTTTTAAATAATACCCACTGAGATTGAGATTGAATTTTGGTAAAGATTAGTTTGGGAATTACAGAGGAATGTGGAAGTAAATTAATGAGGAATGAGATACGTTTATCCAGGACGTAATAAGTAAAGTAATCCCATTATAGTTTTTGAGAAGTAATCAATCATTTGTAAGGGATTACTTTTTTCAGTAATGACCCCAACACTGATGGCTATGCAGCCTCATACTCTCAGGGCACCACACACTCATTCTTCTACTACACAGCATCAAACATAAACATTTGGCAATGGATGGCTGTAAGAATCTGAGCAGCTTGTGATAACTAGATGACTGGGTTAGAGCATCTCTAAAATGTTGAGACTTGTGGGGTGCTCCTGGTCAGCAGTGCTGAGAGCAGACCACAAGGTGTTGGGCACTCAGCAGTTGATATGTGAAAGCAATGGAAGCTATCTCATTTTGTCTGAAGTGAGTCATAGAATGTTTAGTCTTGCCGTTACAAGAGGAATGTGTAACAATATTTGGGCTTGGCACACTCAGACAATGGATTTTAATGTGTAGCAGGAAGTAGTACATAGCAAAAAAAAGTCTCTTCTAGCTTGCTGTAGCTCTAGTGTTCTCTCTGGCTCACTGTAGCCCATACATTACATAGCTGCAGGTGATTATTTAGTGGTGGTATCTTTGTTTTAATGGTGTTTTTGACCTGCTAAGAGGACAGTTTGACACCTCTTTTCTTTACCTCTTGGTCCAGACTTAAAAAGCCAAGTGTTGGCTGTTTGGTGGTTGCCTCTCCTCTCTTTGTATAGGCCTCCCTTATGTTTAAAGGCAACAGCTGGACTCCATTGACTTTTTGGGCTGAGATTATTTAGAATATGTATGCTGTACTCCCCTGAGACCTGATGTTTTAGTAGTTGACTAACTGTTCTTTTTCTTGACAGTTTTAAGCCTTTACATGTTTGTTTTCTAGATGTTTTTTTTTTTTTGTTTATTGCTTATGCTGTTTTTTTTTTTTTTTTTTTTTGCTTTATATGTCCTTAAATATCGAGACTGGATCTGGGGTTTTTTTGTTTGTTTTTAACAGGCCATTGCTTGGTTATCTACTTGATAACCTGAGACTTCAATTATTGCAATGATTTGAGATTAATTCCATTTTACTAATTTGTTGTTTCACTTTCTTTTTTCAGATCTTGCTAGGTCAGGGTGTCAGGCAGTGGTTCTGTGGTGTGTGTGTGTGTGGGGGGGTATTGTAGTTTTTTTTTTGCATACACAGTAAATCTGCCAGTGTTAAATCAACACTATTACAGTTAAATTAACACTGAGGGTGTCAAAATGTAACACTCTCAGTGTTAATTTAACTCTAATAGTGTTAATTTAACACTGGCAGATTTACTGTGTAGATTGTGTGCTGTGTTGTGTGTAATTTTGTTCATTTTTGTATTTATTTTTATTTATTTATTAATTTTTTTTGTGATATATGATCGTCTATATGTGTAACCTTATTCTAGGGTATCACTATTTTGATTGCCCCCCTGCAGGCGACCACCTGGTTGATGCTAGAAGGGAAGTTATATTTTGAAACATATTTTATTAACCTTTTCAGTTCTATAACTGTTCATTCATATTTTAAAGTCTACTTATTTAACATTTAAACATTTATCTGATTTACTCAACACTGACCTTCACCACCAACACCACCACAGCAGTTACACATCTTGTAGTATAAATGTTTTGACTCAAGCACTAAAAAAAACATGTTTTGACTAGTGTTTATGTTTATCCATACAATACATTAAAATGATATTTGCCTTGGTATCGAGTGGAACAACCAAATGTATTGCATGCCATTTCGATTGTTGTTTGATTACTTTGTGTAATGATCTGTATTGATGGTTCACCATGTAAAGCCAGGCAAAGAGTGATGGTGACCATGATAAACATCTCATTAAAAGCCTTTTTCCACTTGTGTGACATACACTGGTCACCACAGGGGTCATGAGCCTGTATATTTTATCCTTTTTTTTGTATGAAGGCATCTGTGATGGAACAGAGTGAGTTTGTACAAGCCTTTAATGGGACTATAGCAGTGCGGTCTACTTCACTGAGCAAGCCCAGAGGCTGGAGAAACCACACTGTAATCTAATCAACAACCACAACACAGCACTCAAAAGCACATCTTCATTCAAAGAAAAGACAGTCTTAGCATTTATATGCACTAGGGCAGGGGCAGAAACACAGTCTGCATACTTCCTTATGACATTGATGAGGAATCACTTCCAGTTCACTCCCAAATGAACAAAAGGTTATCTCAACAGACCTACACTCATCCCTCTCTGCTGAGTCTCCTTGGGCTTCAGTCTCCCCTAATAGGAGTTAATTATCTCTAACCACCATCTACATGGTTAAACTGACTGCTTATCCATGCTACAGTGACCTTAACCCAAGGTCAAGTGTTTCACTGCCAGGCCGATTAAAGACATTTACATGGGGATTATCACTTCTACCTTATAGATGGTATTGAGCTCCTTGCAAAGAATGAAATGCCATCATGCGTAATGGTCTTATTATTCTTATATGAACTCTGTGACCGGGTAGCAGGAGCAGTCTGCAGTGGTCCTTCACATAGACTCCAAGTGTTTCACTTTTGATGGCTTTGAGGTTGTCTAAGGACAATGAGTCTCAGTCATCTCTCTCACAAAATGACAATCCTAAAGAATGGTGCTATTGTGTAGGCATGTTGATGAGGTGAGTGTGGTGTTTGTGGCTTGTGAAGCTTTAAGTGTTGCTTTTGATGGCTCTGGGAACACAACTTTTGATAGGCCTACAGCAACATCTGATTACACTTTAATGTGTTTACTGCTGAGTGCGGCATTTTGTCTGTAATTTTAACTCAGTCCAATTATGCAGGTCCTCTATAGCATAAAGCAGAAGTACTCATGCATTCAGACACTCTACAGGAGTGAAGTGCAGCACTTTGAACATTTTCTGTAGAGATTACAGTGTACTATGTAGTGAAAACTGTTTACACAGAAAACTTACATTTGGACCAGAAAACAACATGTCAAGCATTATAAAATGTAAATAAATATAAATAAAAAGGAATTTAATGATTTACAAATCTCGTAGATTTATATTTTACTCACAATAGAACATAAAACATATATAAGATGTTGAAAGTGAGGCATTTTACTACTTCATGGAAAATATTAACTCATTTTGAACTCAATGGCAGCAACACATATAAAAAAAGTTTGGGACAGGTGCAACATCAGGCTTGAAAATGAATGATTCTAATGTTTTTTAAAAAAGTTTCTCAGAAGCAACGTTGAGCAGAGGTTCACCAATTTATATAAAAAATGTTTATCTAAAAAATTGTGGAAGAATTTTAGAATAATGTTCCTCAACATTAAATTGCAAATACTTAAATATCCATCTACAGTACATAATATCATCAACAGAGAATCTGGAGAAACCCCTGTGTGGAAGGGACAAGACCAACAGTCAATATTGAATGCTCATGATCTCTACTGGAAATCACTGCATGGGCTTAGGAACACTTCCAGAAATCATCATCTGTGAACAGTTTGCTGTGCAATCCACACATGCAAGTTAAAGCTGTATCATGCACAGAAAAAGCCATTTATCTACATGATTTAGAAACACTGACATCTTCTCTAGTCAGATGAATACACATTTTTTATTATTTTCGGAAACCATGGACACTGCATCCATCACAACAGCATGGTTTCACAGAAGAGGAGTCAGGATGCTGGAGTGGCCTGACTGCAGTCGCAACCATGTTTGGTGCATCATAGAACTACAAATCTGACAGCAAAGACCCAGGAATGTCGAGCAGCTAGAATGCAACATTAGACAAGAATGGGGCAACATTCCACTCACAAAACTACAGCAATTGGTCTCCTCACTTCACGTATGCTTACAAACTGTTGTTTAATCAAGAGTCTCAACTTGTTTGAGATGCATTGTTGCCATCAAATTTCATGAAAAGATAAAATGCCTCACTTTCATCATCTGATAAGTGTTTGCGTTGTGTTGTGAATTAAATATGAGTCTTTGCAAATCATTCATTCATTCATTATCACAACCGCTTATTCCTAATCAGGGTCACGGTTAGTCCCCCTACCCCCTCACTGGGCGCAGGGCAGGGCAGTACACTATTCAACTAAGCCCAGGACAGGGCGCCAGTCCATCGCTGGGTGAACACACACATACGGACAATTTAGAGTACCCAATTCACCTGACCTCCATGTTTTTGGACTGTGGGAGGAAACCAGAGACCCCGGAGGAAACCCACGCAGACACGGGGAGAACATGGAAACTCCGCTCAGATGGGGAATTGAACCCAAGACCCCAGCGCTGAGAGGCGAACGTGCTAACCACTGAGCCACCGTGCCGTCCTGCAAATCATTGCATTGTTTTTATTTACATTTATTGACACTTTCCACAGCATCCCAACTTTTTTGGAATGAAGGTTGTAGAAATATCAATAAGAAACAAACAATTCAGAAAATCAGAACATGTTAATGAAACATATCCGGCATTAACTCAGGAAGTAATGACAGCAGTGAACTCCTGAAATACATGAAATAATTACATATATTTTCAGTTTTAAGTGAAACAGGTAACTATAATGTAATGATACAGACAATAGCATGTAACAGAGAGAGTGACATAAATGCGAAGTTACAAATGATAAAAATTGCAAATGATTATAAAAAGATGGTTAAAATGTTAATATACTGTTGAAAACTTCCACTAATCATTTCACATCATTTTGAAGTTCTGTAGCTGTAGGATGGGAATATGACGTAACTCTCATTTTATTCTATTGAATTTTCATACATTTGAATGAAAACCAGAATATAGTTACAGTAGTTGGCAAATGTCTTATTCAGCACTGCTTCAAAAATTCCCACTAAAATGCATTTCAGACCAATGACACCAGAATTTTGACAGTAGGATGTTGTTTTGAAGGCCACAGACAGCAAAAATAAACTGATGTCATGAATGTTTAAAAGCTTCTTTTTGTATCTGTGCCATTATGTTCTGGCAATGCATGTTTCATCTTCATTTCACTTATACAAAATTACAGCATTTACAGTTTACAGTGTGGGTGAAACAATTGTTAATCAGCAGATTTAGAGCACTGCTACTTAATACAGATGTATAATCTATCATTATAATGTTGGAAACGGGAAAACTTTCAGTATTGTATTCTCTGCAGAAGATGCATCTTAATGAGACTGTCTAAAAATGTGAGTCTTATGTTTGCAGGTACATACTAATGGCTTCTTCTATTGCAAGCTATCTTTCATAATGGATCAGCAGCCATTATACAGGCTATAGGTGAGTGGACAAGGCTGAGCAGCCAGGCCTGCAATAGCGCAGTCTGGGAGATAGGCTGTGTGTGCTAACCTGAGCAGGAAGCAGAAGCGGCAGCAGCACTCATACTAATAAGGTGCAGTCTGGAGTCAGGCAGCCAGAGCACTGCAGAAACCTGGTCTCCCTGCTGAATTTATGAGCCAGTTTGGAGGTCATCCAACCAGTTACACATGCACCACAGATAACATGTGAGGAGGAGCCCCTTTACTGCCCAGGACGTACCCAAGGCTTAGTCATCCAGAGATCAGAAACTTCAAGCTCAAATCCCCAGTTAAAAGTGCCTAAATATGGGTAATTGAGGATGTGAAATAGCCAACTAGTAACATAAATGTGTAACATTGTCATGGAACAGAGACACCTGCTGCCCATTCGATTCAATCATAGTTCCTCACTCTTATATATATATATATACTGTATATTCTTTCCACTGCTCATAACAGATTTATGCCTGAATATCTTACATTGAAATTCACACAAGCACGTGAAGCAATGGCTCGATTTACCGTCCCAGGGACATCTCACACATTTGACAGTCTGGACATGCAAGACAATCAACTCAAACTGAGAAATGAGGCCAGGTACAGGTGTATATGCATGTGTCTTTAAGTACTGGACAATTTCCGTTACTTTCCACTTGGCCAAAGCGCACTCCTCATAACCCTTTGTAATAAAGACATGGGTCATTATTTTGTACCATGATACATGAGGACATGACACATACTTCAGTTCAGCCATTATGTGACATTACACTTCACCTTTGTATCTCACATTGGAGTGAAGGAGCTGAAACAAGTGCTGGCCTTGCAGTTTTTTTACTGCTTTCCTTTTGCCATTTATCTTCCTTATGTTTGAACGAAAATTTTATCACACTGTTAGCATACTCATTATTACATAGTTACTACTAGCTATCACTTTTTAACTAAAACCATATAAACATAGAACCTTGAATTAGAAAGCATGGTAATGTCCTTCTAAAACACTCCAGTATCTGGCTGCTCACTGCAGCTTCATAATAGTAACTAAGGGAAATTATCAGAAAGCTCAGGACGCTGAGGTCATTCCCAGTGCAGGGACACTCATGAGGACCTTTTATGATGCAGTAGTGGCATCAGACACCTTTAATGGAGTGGTCTGCTGGGGTAGCAGCATCTCCGCCGCAGACAGGAAGAAATTAGCCAAACTAATTCGGAGGGTCCTCTCTGTCATGGCAGGTTCCCTAGACCCGATGCAGGTGGTGCTAGAAAGTAGGATGTTATCAAAGCTAACATCCATGATGGAGAATGTGTCTCGCCCCATGCATGAGTCCCTCACAGCACTGGGCAGCTCCCTCAGTGACCAGCTTCTTCACCCACAGTGTGTGAAGGATCGCTGTAGTAGGTCTTTTCTTCGTGCTGTGGTTTGACTGTACAACCAAAACTGCTCACAATATTCATCTCATAACCCATAACCTATAACTTATAACCCTTAACTCTTAACTTTTTAACCTCACTCAAAGCCTGAAAAAAAAAAAAAAAAAAAAAAAATTATATATATATATATATATATATATATATATATATATATATATATAATTTTTTTTTTTTTTTTAATATATATATATATATATATAATGTGCAATATTAATTCATTAGAATACTGTAATATTTATTTATACAGCTTTATGTGCAATACATAATTGAAAAAGGTGCAATATACCATGTGCAATATTCCATGTACAACAGTTATAAACATTTAGTTGTTGAAACGTTTACTTGTTTTTGAAAAGTTGTATAAAAATTTCTAGATTTTTAATAATCTCTCTAATGCCTGTTCGCTCCTGGCTGGTCTTCCTAAGCCATCAGGCCCCTGAAGCTGATCCAGAATGCAGCTGCTCAGCTGGTTTTCAATCAGCCCAAGTTCTCTGACATCACTACACTGCAGCATTATCTACACCAGCTTCCTGAAGCTGCTCACGCATCAGATTCAATATCCTGATGCTTGACTACAAAGCAAATAATGTATCAGCCTCTCTCTACCTAATGGCAACGGTTAAGTCTCAAGGCGCACCTCAAGCCCTTCATGTTTCTAATACAGCTCGGCTTCTCAAGACTTCTCTGTCCTAGCACGCAGTTATGGAACTTAAACTCCCCACTGGCTGTTCGAACAGTCCCTCACAGTCTTCAAACGCAGACTGAAGACCCATCTTTTTGTCGAGCACTAGTTTAAAATGCTTATTGTAATGCATTGTAATGCTCTTATATTGTGTATCTTCCCTTCTTTCTAGGCATTAGTAATGTTTTTTGTTTTTCCTAGTGTATGAAGAGTTGTTTGGACTCTAACCTGTTTGTACTAGCTGAGATAATTTTCTTAACATAAACAAAGAACTTTTATATGTCGCTCTGGATAAAAGCATTTGCGAAATGCTGTAAGCGTAAATATCATAGTGACAGCAAAGTTGGTCACTAAAAATAATATGTCTTGGTCTGCAGAAGCTTGTTGGATGTTACAGGTTTTTATTTTAAGAAAAAGCTCCCAAAAACACATTTTTTACATTTTCTAATTCAATTTATTTTTTCTAAATCTATTTTTAAAGAAACCAGTTAATACCAAATAAACCAAAGAGACCGGTTGGTGACCTATCCTGTTAACATTAGTGCCATCACCATAGTGTTTTTCCTTTTTTTTTTGCAATAAACACATAAAAAAATAACTACAAATGGGAAGTGTGAATGTGTAGTCAGGTATATGTGTTTTAAGAAAAGGTAGCCTAATATTCCCAACAAGTGATAGCAGAAAGTAAAACTGAAAGTTACAGTTACAGCAACAGCCCTGGAATGATTGACACAGAGGGTGATGGCTGCCACATCATAATGTTGAGCCAGCACAGTGATGTCTGTCAGCATTCAACAATGGATGATGGCATTGTCTATCAACCCAAGCCAAGAAGTAATTAGTGACTGACATATCTGATAATGCATTGATAATTATAAGATATATAGTGTATAGAATGTATAAATGCTTAGAAAAATAGTTATGACTTATTTAAGACTTAATATAAAGGCATCAAAATGGCCCCTACACTAAAATGTCACTTAAAGAGCCAAATGTATAAATGACATATACAATCAAATTTAGCGAATGTCCAACTACAACATTATTTCAGTTATTTTCATGTCATCAGTAATAAACTCCACTGGTACACTTTCAGTAGTGTTTTAAGACTTGCACAAGCACTTAAAATAGATAATGCCTTTTCTTCTTCTTCATATCATTATTATTATTATTATTTTCTATGTTCTATTTCAGTGGGCAGCTTCTGTAGCCATCAGCATACAGTGGCTAATTAATTAGCTTAAATGAGGCAGGTAATTATAGCATAAATGTATCCAGGCAGGAAATTCTCCCCCACTTGTGCGTAATGCTACCTTGCCATTAGCAGTGAAGCATGGAAGACATGACGCTGAATTAACTCCACTGTGTCCCAACCTATTATTCACTCATAAATACCCTTTTATAATGACCTCATTCATGTTAATGTCTTAGCATTTCAAAATCGCGCTACAAAAATGTTATTTAAATAATATTAGGTTAATTACACATATTAGTTGGCAACTGCATACTGTATACAGATTTTTCAATTAAATAAACAGTGTAGTTCATCATGTGTGACATTTATTACAGTAATACACCTTTCAAACACTTTAGGTTGCAGTAGTGTTCTAATCAGGAAATAAGCCATTTTTAAGTTCTCGCTAAAGTGTACTATAAGGTGTTGCATGTATTCTGCTAGTAAACTCAGATAATCTTAAAACAGTCATAGTGCTGTGTCAGCAGCTTTAACTAAGTAGTATTTCTTGAGTGATGTGTGCAGTAGAAATGGTTTTATTATGATTTACCACCTATAGTAAATATTCTGCATCAATACTAACAGATTGTATCCATTTATTAGTATTTTTCAAAACTTTGCAATTTTGCTATTGTGATATTGTGTAGAATAATCACTTTAGTTCTCAATTTTTCTCTTAGAGAACAATTTTTTGTGTCATTCTCCATCGGGGTGTCATAGGTGGAGTGCAACTCATTGCTGCAATCAAGTGAAAGTCATCACTCAATCCAGTATTTTGTTTTGGGTACAGCTGTGGCCTGGTGGTTAGGGATCCGGTCTTATTAAGGTCACTGGTTCCCCTGGCAGGTCATGACTGAAGTGCCCTTGAGCAAGGCACCTAACCCCCAACTGCTCCCCAAGCACCATGAAAAGAGGCTGCCCACCACCTCAGGAACTGTGTTCACTAATATGTTCACTGTACAGATGGGTTAAAATGTGGAGGTAAAATTTTTATAAGCATTCAGCAGGCTAGCCTGAGCAGAACTAAGATAGCCCAACTGATGACATGCTTATATTTTATTTAATACTGATGTTTTGATGCCTATGGAATTTGTATATGTATACCAGCCTAGGTTCTTTTTCAATGTATGGGGGATTTTCAGGGATGCGGTATATAGCACTATCCTAAAGGCTGTGCTAGTACTCAGTAAAACATTCACAAAGGCTGCCGACTCAAACCTTGTCTCACAGTGAGATATGCTACTGCTGAAGATTATTAATATTGGATATCTTTGCCATCTCATAACACAATCACAGAACAACATTTTTTCATCAAATCCACATATTCACACTAATGTAAACAAACACAGTGGCATGCATAGTTTGCTTGTTTGAGTTGTAGATTTAGAAAGTTAGTTTAAACATGTTGTAATTCTAGGACTGTAGCTCCGCCTGTGGCTAGAAGAACTCAGTCTGTGCATGTCAGAAAAAGTCCAAATTTGTATGTGAAAAGGTTAAATCTTCACATTTACAAATCTCAGGTGCTTCTACTCTAGTGTCTCTTGAAGAACCATTTATAATGTTATTATTGTAAGACTGTATGGTCAGATGCCCTGTCCTGGGTTTAGAAAAAATAGCATAATACACTGGAAGTAGGGGGACTCACACTGACCCTGAACTGGATTAAGCTGCTAAGAATATGGATGGATGATCAGATATGTTGTCGTAAAAGAAACAAAAGCTGTAACCGAGTTCTTTCCAGCAGACTAGAGTATGTGCTTGTATTTCTGTGTGTATTTGAGGAGTCCAAGTACAACATGCTGCATATAGCTTTCTAGAATTCATGTCAGGTGTCCAGCGCTGTAAGATACTGTAGCATTTCTTTATGGCAAAAGCCCAATGTTGGTACGCTGCAGTTGTGTTGACTCCATGGAGACGCAGAGTCACATGAAAAATGCATGACATACTGACTCAGCTTGGAAACACAGAACACAGTGTCCAAATCCACAGTTTAAAAACCTGTAACAATGAAGTCCTTAAGCGACATGATAAAAACCAGAAGCTATAAATGGTGGCTGGTGGGTCTTTTGTAGTCTCATAAGATTTAGGATTAACTGTGCTCTATATAGTACATGTAGTTGATTTAAGGTAACAGGGCATGCACAGCAGCAAATAATGTTAATATTTTATTAGAAAAAAATAAGTTGAAATTAGTTTATAGCTTTCTTAAGATTGTTCCATTTGACCAAGAAGTTAATTATTTAAAATGCTAACATGCAAATATATCTACACTTAAATTTAATTTACATGATTCAGGTGTGCACATCATTTTCACATTAACCCACAAATGTCTATATATTGGGGGTTAATGTTGTTATGTGATTTTTATTCTTTTTCAGCTGATTGGGAATAGTGGGAGTGTATGTTGAAATTTGATCCAACATAGTTTTTCTTCAAATATTTTTTTTTTTTATAGACAATAAATGGCACAAGTTGTGGGGATGTGGGATCTACTAGCAACACCTGAGCAATCACCAGAGACAATATAGCAACAGTCTAGCAACACTTTAGCAAGAACTAAGGATACCAGAGCAAGCAAACGCCAAACAAAAGGGGTGTCAAAATCCAGTCCTAGAGGGCTGGATTCCTACACAGTATTTACCTCTAACATTAAATCAATTTTCTATCATTTCACAGTGTGAAAAAAAAAAAACTTTTTGTTTTTTAAAAATTGCATTTATTCATTTGTATACACATAAACTTAAAAATGGATTTTCATGGTCAAATACTGTATGTAATACAGGTTATGATGAACAAATTTTAATGCATAATAAATAAATGTAAATATATTACTACCATGATTTTAAAATGGCTCATCAGTTCAATCTAAGAATAAATAAATAAATAACTACTTTTACAACAATTTAACTGATTTTATTCAATTAAAAATATACTATGAAAGAATGCAAAACAAACTCTTTGCTTAGTTTTAACCAAAGCAATATTTTATATCAACTTTTTATATCAGTTTCTGTCCTCCTCTACCTTTTACAATGTTTAGTATATATGCTTATGTGACATAAATGTTTCAAAATCAATGAAATATCACAAAAATGTCTCATGACTAAAATAACTTTTTATCACCTAATTTTTTTAACACCAATCAATATGTGTTCTTTAAAAAAAGTTAAAGAACAAACCTGATATATAGAAACATATTAAAAAAACATTTGAATGTTTAATTGATTCTCATTTTTGTTGAATATAATCAATACGGTTCTTTAAAAAAACCTTTTTAAATATAAGTGCATACTGAAACTGCTAAATGTTATAAAAACATTTTCTAGTACTATATAAAACCATTTTTGATATGAAAATTTTGTCATAAAGTCATTTATCCCTGAACAAACCATATGACAAAAGTCTGCCTTGAATTTTAACAGCATGGTAGTGTGAAGCTGTTTTCCATGCTAGCTCTAGCGTTCCTCAGTTTTAGAATGTGAATGGATGACATGTATGATCAAGGGAGAGTGAAATCTACAGTGATGCTTTGATGAAAGGAACATATCTAGGTCTCCAACACAAGACAAACAGGAAGGAGGAAGAAAGAATGAGAGCTAGATTAGTTTTGTTTTCCAATCATCCACTCGCCTCAAACCATATTGATTAAAATCCCATAACCCTCTTTGTCTCTAAGATCCCCCCTCATCCAAACTCTCCCCCTCCTCGCTGCCTGTCTGTCCTCAAGAGAAATGACTCCTGGGCTCTTTCTCACTATTAAAGATTCACTGACAAAGAATCATTCTTCCTGACCTCAAAGTTGAGCCTTTAATTTTTATGATACCTATCAATCATGAGAGGAAAGAGACGGGGAAAAAAGTCTGTGTTATATTTCCAAGGAGCGACTAAAAGATATTGCCTTAACGTACATCAATCTGTGAGATGTCATCCCTTGTCTGTAAAGGACTGAATCTTGGATGCATTGGCCAATTTCTTGTTTGGCAGATACAGTGCTTTCATTTCTTCATAGCAAACAGTCATTGTAAACTCACAGTGAAACATTCATACCCCTTAAAACTTTTATTAAGCTGAATAGTTAGCAGGCAGTGACTTCTATCAAGGCTGTTCAGGGTGTTGCTCGGCAATACAGCTATAAAACTTCTGACTGGTTTAAAGTGATTTAAAACAGATTTAAAGAAGTGGTGTAAAGTGGGAGCACTTAACAGTACCCATTCATTGTAAGGTTATATTTTAATGCAATTTCTTTGCCATTATTATACCTAAATCAAGTCAATAAGTATCCATTAATTGGCTATTACTACTTTTTTATGAGTGTCCTTTATTATTGGCAATTTCAGCAAACAATAGGTAAACACCAAAAACTTGAGACTGAATAGAGGGGGAAAGAGGGGGAGGGGCAGATCATAAATCACAATTTTTGCAGAATACATGTAAGAGCACCAGTCTTATAAATTGTCATTCAAACAAAATTTCCTTATGTCTTCATAAAGGTTCTTCCATGATTCAACAGAACCAATACCTTAGTATTCTTCAGTAATGTCTTCCACAATTATATACTTAAAAAATATTTACTAATGCATCTCAAAAAAATATAGTTAAATTTATTTGTAATTAATATCAAATAAATGACCATTTTGATTCAATTATGGAAACAAATTAACATTTTTATAATATTACACATTTTTGGAGATACACTTGTAGTAATGATTTAATCCAAAATGTCTTTTATTACAACCTGTATTTA
>BRDA01040266.1:0-15000 GCA_036984385.1 Crenuchus spilurus
ACTAATATCTCCTATTCTAGTGATTAATAGTGTTTATTGAGATTGTTTATGGACTAATATCTCCTATTCTAGTGATTAATAGTGTTTATTGAGGTGTTTTGGACTAATATCTTCTGTTGTAGTGTTTAAACGTCAGGGAGATATCAGAACACCTAAAAGTGGTGACACTGTATTGTTCCTTAGGACAGTATGTGTAGCAGCATTTGTTGATTGTATCATAGCTTCCAAATGGCTACAACAAAAAAAAAAGAAACATCTGAAATAAAAGTGTCCCTCTTGCAGTATGTGTGTCTGTAAGCTCATACCTTGGCTCACTATAGACAGATCACATCTGCTGAATCCTAATCTGTGGTATATTAACATCCGTTACTTGACTACATTAGCCTCAAAGCTCCACAGAGGCAAACTTTCAGACATCAAACATATCTTAGCCGATCAGCTACCTTCACAGCGAGGGAGAAACTGTGTAAATTTGATTTTCTTTCGCAAGACAGGAACCGAGCAAGCAGGAGATAAGCGATTAGATAATGTTATCTCCCAATGCTTTGCATCCAATGCTGAGTTAAAGGGTGTATTTGCACTGTCGCACACAATGTGGGGAAGGGTTTTGGGGGGTGGGGGTATGGAGTGCAGTAGAAGCAGGCGCAGTTAATTTAGAGCAAATCATTAAAACATTGCCTCAGGAGGAAAAGCACTATCAAACATAATCCCACTATTTTTGGAAACACTTGACTTTGCATTTCTTGTTCTTGGCTCAAAGAAAGTGTCACCTCGTGCTGTAGTGATATATCACACTTTTGTTGAGGCTTTGCAGGCCAGGACAGTGTGTGTTTGTGTGGGAGGTGGTGGTGGTATGGCAGGCCGTGCAGCTCTTTTTTTCCCCCTGTTTTACAATCAACTCCAGGCCTCCAAGACAAGAATTTCATATCTCCTGCCGTGACACAGAAAGCAACAGCAAATTGAAATTTATCTTCCATGTTGCAGCAATATCTGTGTTCATGTTATCTTCCCAAGCTGGGGTCTCTCAACCCAGTATTAAAGATGGCCCTGATGCCGAGGGATATTCTCCACTGAGGGAAAACCTATTTCTGCTATGAACACTGTTTATTTATTTATCTATCTATCTACCACTTTAATATTAGATATAGCCGGCTGTGTCGGGTCATGTCGAGAAGGCGCCACAGGCCGAGGTCTGTATCGCTGCAGATCCTCCAGGTTTTCTTGTGTTTCTCGTAATTATAGATGAGCATTTGTACGAGAGGGCTGTCGCACTAAGCTAAGGCTATGTGCCCTTTACAGAGTTATTAGTCAAAGCCTGACTGGCTAATTAACAATCGCCCGGTAACACAGAGACACATGCCTTAGAGGAACGAGCTGCTTTTGACATTATTTCACTGTTTTGATCCTTAGATCAGTGGAACATTGATTTTTACGTACATCTCCATTCACTCTTGTCTAACATTGACTTCATCCTGGACTGCTGAGTATATTTAGATCTTTGTTTACTGCTTGTTAAATAATTGAGAACATCTAGTTCAGGTGTTCCCGGTCCCAGAGAGTTCGGATCAGAATCAGAATCAGATTTATTGGTGTTTCAATTCACTCAAGGGATATTTCTGGCCACTGATCTCTAGTGATATACACAATATACAGGTTCTGTACACATAGCATCTCATATTCAAATGATTTATTGTGTTTACTAAGGTTGGTAATTACTGATATCTCCTATTGATTAATAGTCTTTTTGAGGATTTTAGTTGACTAATATAGTCTATTTTATTCTGTTTAGTGTTTAGTGAGGATGTTTTTGGACTGTTATCTCCTATTTGAGTAATCTCAACATTAATTTCTATGTAGATCTCAATTCACTCTTGTCTTTCCTTTTGACTTCTATAATTTAATTCAGTTTTTCATTTGTATTATTCATGAAGAACTGAGGATATCTACATAAAATGTATGATTTCTTTGTAAGAGTACTGATAAAAATCATTATTTAAACAGCACATGCCCAAGAAAGGCACTAGATTAGCATAATATGCCAAAAACGTATTAGGATTACATGCTTTTGCAGGTATTGTTATTCATTAACAGCAAAAAAAAACAGATTATAAAAGAAGACAAAGTGTATGTATAAATATAAAAAGTGTAAGACTAAGGGGAAGAGCCTCATTATCATCATCTGAGCCCTCTTCCCACGGCGCTGGAGCTCTCCACCCTGGAAGCTCTGCTGGAATGTGAGCGCAAATATTATTCCAATGTTTCAACCATTAAGCATAACACACATCACTGGAGGCAAACACTGGCCATGGCTCCTCCAGCACTCAGAGGTGAAAAGCTCCTCTGCTTTGTTTTCAGACAGCTGGAGTTTCTAGTCAGGGAAAGTGTAAGGCATGTCAGATTTCTCATTTATATCATTTTTTGTTGCTTGTATCTGTTCTCGGACTCCCCCACTCCTGCATGGCCACAATGTAGAATTGAAAGCCGCGGTGGGAGGCCGCAGGAAAAGCTGGCCAATTTGCTATCAGCTGAGGGGTGTCAGTCAAAGCGCATCAATCAAGGCTTTAACCGCTGCTCGCTCCAACTCCAAGCATGGTAATTTTTTATTGAACGCTGTGGAGATATGAGTAACAGCCAGGAGTCTTCTTTATTTTATTTCTTTATTTATTTTCATGAAAACATTGGGTGGGTGGAGGAGCGCTCAGATATTTTAGCGAGCAAAGCATGTCGAGAAAAGAAAGCCAACGAGAGAGAGAACGAAAACAAGACTCCGTTTAGCTGAAGGTGCGGCAATTTTCGGCATGGCCTGACAAAGCTGGTGTAGAAAGATGTGGACTAGAAGGCGGAAAAGAAGAAGCGAAGCAGGGGGTCAAAGAGATTAACTTCCAACGGCTTAGCTCAGAAGGTAATGGATACCCTTACAGCAAAGTGAAGAAACCCCTTCATTTCTATCCTTCCCAAAGGAAAAAAGGGAACAACAAAGTCCCAGCTGTTGAGTTATACCCAGGCTGAAATACAAGAGGGGCAATGAAACGGGGCGTTTTCAACACCTCTGGGGTAGAAACGTAGCTGTTACTTAGTATCTGTGGACACACAGGTTCTTCAAGGTTGGAAAGCAGGTGACCAGAAGTAAACAGTGGGTTTTGATGACCGCAATTTGATCCCAAGACTCATTCTGACAGTGATTTAATGCTTCCCAATGCCCCTAAAGCTCCTCCAGTCCATTGTCTGAGAATTCCTTTCTGTTCAGATACAAACCTTACACCTAGCGAGACATCCAATATGTGCTGTTTCCAGAGGAAAGAGGTGTAAATGATAGCACACGTACCAAGAAAATTGAGCCATGGTTTGCTTTATGCCAGTACTGTGGTCCTGGATTATCCTTAACCTGCTTTGGTGTTTACCCAAGCTCCAACATATCAGGAAATTAACAAGTGAATGTTTTTGAGCATGTGAAACACAAAAGAATGAATGTACTCCAAAACCCACACTTGGAACCACTGCTGTGCAAGATGTTAGAGCTGTTGCGGTGGGTTGTCACTCAGAGATAATGATGGAGATGAGAGAGTGGGAAGACAAAACGACAGATTGAATGAAGACAAAGAGTGAGAAGGCTTGCTTGATTAGCAGTGATGACATGTTCAAAGAGATGCCACCAGGTGCCAACTGTTTTGAAGCTCAGCAGAGAGCTCTAGAAAGTTCAGCTGACAGAGGTTGTGGAGAGAACGTCCAGCCTCATCCATCATGTGCTTTGGTGGAGGAGGCCATTTGCACCGATTGTTCCCTTAATTTGTTACGTGGAAGCGGCTGAGAGGAGGTGTGGTGGGTCTATGGCAGACGGCCATTTATCCAGCCACTAATTACGTTAGAGAGACAGCATAATTAGACATATAGATAAACAGACATTCGCAGATAAGGCAGGCAAACATGCAGCAGAGGATTGAAATGATGCAGAGCAAATTCTGTTTTCTCAGGCAGTGGTGAGATTGGGAGGGGGCATGAAAGCATCATAGAACTGTGACTGTCCTCATATCTCACCTCAGGAGGCTTTACCATCAACACACCGAGTGTTCTTTCTCACTGTGTGGGGCTGAAACAATATTTCCAGTACAGCTGCTGGACGTCTGCTGGAAGCTCCAGGCTGGGCCTGTATAGCGCAAAGCCCCCTTGGAGTGAGGGCAAGTTTCGAGTATGGGTATAGACAGTGCAGAATCAAGGATATACTCAAAACTTTCTCAGCATCATTTCTGAAATGCCACTAACAGCAGTAGGCAACGAGACGCTCTCCCCCTGCATGCTAGCCTGAAGCCAACACTCTCATGTCTTCAGGTAGCATGCTGGGAAGATATAAAAGACTGATTTATGAGCTACCTCTGAGAAAGTGGGTGGGAATGTAAAGAGATTGAAAGAACAGCATCTTCTTGAGTTTGTATGAAACCAAAGCTTTGATAAGGAATGGATAAAGAGGTCCTCCAAGAACTAGTGGACAATTTTAGGCTCACAAGATTGCTCACAAGTGTACAGGCATTAACTCGAACGTAATTGAGCTAATTTAATATCGCTATGGTGTGCTTTGGGTCCAGTGTGTGGACATGCTCTTTCACTGAGCTAGCTTAGAGTAGTGATAGATGATCCCTTAATGGTCCACTCAATCACAAGCTACTTAAGCAGACTGACCAGCAAAGCGAAGGGCAATCAGGCAGGCCCTGAATTCCTTTCAGCCGAGCCCGAGGGAGGATCACTGATCTGCCACGCCAGCTGATTAGCTTTTCAGGCATCCGTACACCTCTAGCTAACTCCTGATGACAAGATGCTGGGAAGTGGCATGGTCTAAAACTGCCATGAAAAGGGTCACTCCTTTGTGTAGCAGAGAAGTGGCGGCCTGGTGTGTAGTCAATTTTGTTTTGCTGATGTTATTAACAAGCTCACTTACATTTAAAGGAGGAGCAGGTTTAGGGAGGAAGTGGGAAAAAAAGTGAGACATAGAGGGAGAGAACTGTGGAAAGTCTGTGTTGAGTGTTAAAAAGGCACAGCGGTTAGCGAGCAGCCTCTGGAGGGGTCCCCAGCAATGTGGACTTTAATACATTTCCTATGGCTTTGCTCTGATGAGGACACCACCGGCTGTTTAACCGCAGCAGAGAGAGAAGAAAGGTCCATTAGCTGTTCTTTCAAGCTAGGCAGGGGACAGACCAAGGCCAAGACTGAACTGGCATTGTCCTTAGCAAACAAGCCTTTCTTTCTCTCCTCCATGATCGAGTGTATCATGTTAACAAGAGCTAGCCTCGTCGAATACCCATAACACAAGCCTCTGTGTGTGCTTTCACACCAATTAACGACCCACTTTTGCTGCCTGTGGAGGTGACGATGGCCTGTGTCTGACCAGGCGAGTGTGTGCATGTGTGTATACTGTGATTTTCTTTATTTTTCTTGCCTCTCTGTCATGTTATCGCTTTCGAACGTGGGCAGACCACCCCTCGAGTTCATTAGTTAGCAGCATAATTAGTACCGGTTCAGGGTAGCTGCTAGATGTATGGACAACCACGCAGAACAAAGACAAAAGCCAAGAGGTCTAATAAGCGCAGCGCTTAGAGCCGTCCGTCCCCCAAAGTTCACACATCCAGCATCGACGAGCCTGCCTCTCTAGCAAATTAGTGCCTCAATCCAGCTTGTATCCCAGGCCCTTAAAAAGCAAAATCTCTTCCACTGGCTTCAAGTTTAGAGGCCATTAAAATAAGGCTGGTCCCTTTCCTCTTCACATTGGCACAAGTGGCTTCTCTCCTGGCAGCACTGCTGACAAATGATTCTGTCCTCTCTCTCTATTTCTCTCTCTCGCTCTCTGTCCATTTCTACCCCATTCCTTTCCTCTCCCCCAACCACATCTCTCTCAATTGAGATAATTCAATCTGTCCAATATCACATAATCACCTGCAATTTTTCAGCCCATTTTAACCTTATCGTTCTCGCTCTTCTTCTCAAGAGAGGCTGTGGTTCATTCCACCTTGTTAAAAAAAGGAGAGAGAGTGCAATAACCCATGGAAAGAAAGAGAGACGGGGGGGTCAGATAACTCTCTGAGGCAATGGAAGGAAAGTCTGTTTGCCATTCTCACCAAGCACATGTGAACAAGTCACCCAGGCTTTTCTTCTTCATAAGGTTTGGTGAGAAAGCAAGAGTGAGGCGAAATGAGCATGAAAGAGAAAGAACGAAGACTGCAAAAATGGCAAATAACAAGCCATCGGCTGGTCAAGTGGCAAGGACCCAGGAATCCCATAGCACTCCTTCCATTGGCCCCAATGTGTTCCTTTAGCTCCTAATTAAAATCCAATATGCTTCACGCCTGGTGGCCATTGTTCTCTGGCTGTTTTCCCCATCCAAAAGCTCAGTTGGCCACTTAATCTTGTGAGAAGTCCCAGGTCGTGAGGTCAAAGCCCAGTCCATGACCACTGCTCCCACAGAGTATACAAGGAGGCCCCTCATTGCCTTTCTTCTTTTTGCTCAGTATTCTTTACCTTGTTTGCTTTTTTCCTTCTTCTTTTCCATCATCCTCATCCTTCTCTCTTTCACTTTCTTGCTTTCTAACTCCCCCCTCCCTCCCTTACTTGCTTGGCCCCTAATCCGTCCTCCTGATTGTTCTAAGCTGATTTCAGGCCTGCCCTCGGGAAGCGATGGGCTTTAGGAGTCGGTTTTAATTAAGATTTTAAAAAGAAGCCTCCCTCAAGAAAGGAGATTGAGTGCTTTTAAGAAGTGGACGCCAAGGCCACTCTTTTGGGATGGAGGGAGGGAGAGTGGACGAGTGTAGGCGGAACAGATTGCACAGCAGAAGAGAGTGAGAGAGTGAGAAATAGGCAGAGGAAAGCATATTTTTCTTCTCCTTTGCTGTCTCTCCTGCACCATCTTCCCTCTTACTTCTCCCTCCTTCTGCGCTGCAGAGATACCCTCTAACCCTCACCACTCTTTCATTCTCACAGTCTCTCTTACTTTCTCCTGCACACAAGCAGCCACTGGGGTGGATAAGCCAAATGGGACTTCTCCTTTTTTGTTATCAATCTATACAGATTGATCTAGACTTCCTCAGATTCAAACCCCATATCCTGAGAAGCTGGTATTGGATCTGCGTGGAGCCGCAGGCAAGCAATCTCCAGGTTATCTGGCCACTCTGTCTAATGATCAATAGTGGCATCTGATGGTTTAAGAGCCTATCGTGCTTCACTTGTTTATTGGCTTACGAAGCTGATGCCTAGGAACAACATACAAAACCAGCAAATAAACTTGGTTTATTTTGTATTTGCAAAACTGGAGATGGAAGAAAAGATATATGGTCCACTTATTTGGGAGCTTACCCTTGAGAGTCTGGGACTATTTGGCATGTATACCATGCCAATATTTGCATCGTTTTTTAGCACTTACATGAGCGAAGTATTTTACTCTTTGATATCAGTGTAAACATATTTTGTACTAAAACAACAAAACATGATCATTTTAAAGATACAAACTGTTAACACAAGCTATAAATGTGAACATATGATGGTACGAATTAAGCTGATATACAACTACTTACAACAAAAAATGAAGTGTCATTGTTGGTGGCCAGTATTGGCTACTTTTGCATTGTGTGGCTTCCATGCAGGCATCTCACCCCTCCCTCCTCGCAAGTAAATATGATTTTTATATCAAATTTAAATGATTATATCTCATCAATCTAACCCTAACTTGGAGCTTAGAGACACAACTTTGGATGGAATATGATGGTAATAATCAATGTGACTTTGTATTAATGCTGTGAAGTTCAGAACCTGTGGGTGTTGCAATGTTGGGAAAGCATTACAGGATGGTTAATCCATACTGGGCAGCAATTTGGCTATGAGGGAAAGCATCTGTGGATGGTGCAAGGATAGGTCAATTGTTTCCTGGGAATCTTGTTGTTGTTGTTGTCCTCATGTAGAGGCACCAAGAGAGTTTCTGAGAATATTTCTCTCTCTATTGCTCTCACCCGCCCTCTAGTTAATGGGTTCGTACATGGGCGGCCATGTCCCCTCGACGGATACCCCTAGACGTCCTTGTTAGACACTTAATTAAAAGGCTTATCACAGCGAGACATGCTGAGACACTCCAGCATGAGCCTGGACATCAGAGATACTGGCAGTACCACCCAGCGTCCATCTATTACTGCTGCCTGAGCAGCTGTCCAGTGAAAGGATAGACAAAGAAGAACGAGAGGGAGAGATCAGGGAGGAGGGGATATGCATGACCATGGAAAGAAAACATGTATTTATTTTTAAACAAGTGGGATAAAAAAGAGCAACTTGGGAGGAGGGTGTGGATAAGGGTGTGGAAAGCACATTACATCAACAGCAGTAGCTGATAGTGTAAATGTATGTGTGTGAAAACCTCCACATCTGCCCTCATTATCTACACTCACTGTGTTAACTGCCTAAGCTGCTCTCTAACAAGAGCCACAATGAAGTGTTTTAAGTTCATCAAGCCTAAACCAGGGTTCAAGCAGGCTAGGTGTTAAGGGGGAGTTTGTCTTTTTTCTCATGTAGGGGGGGTAAGTCGTCCCACCCACAGCATTCTTCTGCAGGGCCTGGCTGGGACCAACACACAGGAACCATATGTCCAAGAGCGGCAGTCAATGGGCCAAGCCAACTGGAAGGACAAAGGGCTTTTCACCCAATACAGACTGGGAAAAACTGTGATTCCACACTGCCAATACAAGACCAGTCAACAGGAAGATGTTGAGAAATGGGGGGTTGAGAGACTTAGAGAGAGAGATAGTTAGAGAGAGACTGAGCTTGGTCTTTTCCATCACATTAACTGCAAACAATCCTGCCTCACAGCCTTGAGGCCCCCTCTCTGTCTTATTTCCCCCTCCATCTTTCTTCTCATTCGTCCTCTACGGATTGCCCACTTCCAAAAGCCCCTGGAGATTTTCTCCAAAGCTCTTTGCCTACTCCTGCTGGTCAGAGACTCTGCTAATAATGTCACGGCCAAACTGCTGAGATATATAACGGCACATATCGCAAAGAAGCCCAAAGCCGGGGCTGTTCTCCAGGGGACTGCTGGGTTTTATAGGGCAGCGTGGCGTTTTTTTAAAGGCCGCTGTAAACTCACTCTGGTCGTAAAATAACAGTGGGCGCGACGCGTCCCGGAGTAGAGGTGCACACATGAGGGAGTTCTGCAAAAGAGGAGATGGGGAGGAAAGGAAAAGGAGGGAAAAAAGATGAGTAAAGTGCACAGGGTTCCTCGGGGAGAAATAGATCAGGCGTGTATTCTAGCGCTGCAGCGATTAATATCAGAGGAGGAAAAAAGGTCAAACTTGACTGGAAAACGCTACAGTATATCATACTTACTGGCACGGCCCACATTTCATACATCGAGGCACTCCGGGTAGCACCGCTGTGTCTCCAGTGTCGCTGGTCACGCCACAGTGGCCCATGCCGTGTTTTATCTGAGATTGATGGAGTGCCCTAGTTAAAGGGAAGGGGGGCATTGAAGGAGGAGATGGCGAGAGTGGTGGTATTGATGAAGTAAAGTTTTGAACATCCATGCCAGCAGACTTAGTTACTTTGCAGCAATGCCCAAATGTGCCCACTAGGAGTATAATGTTTCCTAGTTCACAGTAGGAAGTTTCAACTGGAATAAGTTGGATTTTGTACTTAGAAGGTTCCTCCCCAACGTCAACCTCAATATCCAAGATGGCTACACCACAGTAGTAAACAATGCTGTTCAGTTTCTATTTGTGGTCATACTGATATGGTGTTTGAAAGCCAACTAAAGATTTTCTGGCAGTTGACCATGTTGGTTGTCCACTAGTTTCACTAAAACACTTCCCATGTAAAATGTCAACGTCTAACAACAGACTCACTCATTGACTGACTAACTGAAGGAACCAGTCATTGGGTCAGTGTGGACTGTGACTGACTCTGTGACTACTGGACAGAACCACTGACTGCCTCATTGATCAATACAGTGCCAGATTCACAATCTGACTCACCACCTGACTCATTGATGGTCTCGCAGACTCTCTGTTGTTGAAAAGTGTTGGATTGCAAAAGAGTGTTGGTGATGGATGCTTTAATAATAATAATAATGTTGATTATTTGCTGTGTCTGCAACAATACCAGAGCAATATTTCAGCCCTGAATGCTGCAATAAATGTCCTGCTAGTATAAAGAGGGACCACTCCCTCTAATCACTTAATGATGCATTACTCTTTATTTGGACAGCTCATCAATCAATAGATTTCTCAGCTCTTTGGCTATGTAACTTAAGCCCAAAATCAAACTTGTCCAATCAGAAAAAAATCATATTGGTCAATGTTGGGTTGAGCATCTCCTAGGAGTGCTTGCAAGAAAATTGTAGGCTAAAAGTCTTGTTCTAGAGGAAGGTGAGGTTGAAGATCCAAACATGTGAGCCAAAGCTCTATTAGACGCACCATGTATGTGTTATCTCCTCCTCATCCTTCCTCTCCTTTTCTTCGGTGTGCTTGCTTAATAATTAATTGATTAATTAGTTCTCTCATTAATCATTTACTCATTAATCAGGGCCTGATTTTTCTAGAGGAAACGGTGCAATCCGAAAAGAAAAGAGGCGAGAAAAAAGCCTGACTTCACATTTCAGCCTAATTACTCTCCTTCGCTAATCAACGCTAAAGAAATGGAGTTTCAGGAAATTACTTTTCTTCTGCCTACTTTTCCACTACACAAAGCAGGATGTATTGAGGTCGGCCGGGTAGGTAGCGTTTCTTTCATTCTGTTCTCCTTCTGTGTGTGTGCTCTGGAAGTTCTTAGTCATCAGTAATTGGAAAAGAGCATTTCACGTCCAGCACAATCAGATGAAAACATGAAGTCGCTGCTTTAATTAAAAGCTGCGTTTTTTGGTTTCCCTCACGCGCACCTCGATAAGAGAAAGAGCAGATATTGTGACAGATGAGAAAACCACAGACATTGATTAATTCAGGGCTGCTGAAGGCCATCTGCGTTGGCCTTTTCTCGGCGAGCAGCCTCCTCGGTCACTTCTTTCCTCCCCGGACGGACGGAGTCATTCGTTTAATCGCTCAATGGGGATTCGGCCCCTGCCTTAGAGGCGCGAGAAGAATAAATAACGGAGGAAAGCAACTCTCAGGATGTGTGTATGAATTCTTTTTATGTAAGCCTACCTCTCGCTCCTTCAGGAGGGAAAAACACATATCAAATTAGCAGGAGAGCTTCAATAGAACTGAAGCCAATTCCGCATTAACCTCGAAAGCTTTAAAAAGCACACACATTAAACAACCCTAACGAGATGCTCATTGAACCCGTCTCTCTTTATTTTCAAAGCTTCGACAGAGGTTAGCGCTGCCTTTCATTTTCTTCACCGCTCGCTTAGAACAATAGCAGACGCGGGCGCTCCGCTGCCGTAATGAGATGCATACATTTACAACATCACGCCCTCATTAAAAAAATAATAATAAAGAGAGCGCGGGAGAAGAAAAGGATTAATTATGGAACGTACATTTTTTTTCCCTCTCTCCCAATTGCCGTGTGCCACAGGGGCCTCCACTGGGCTCAATTAGAAAGTGTAGGCCGCAAATCCCCAGACTAAATTAATTGACACCTCGGGGCATTGAGCCTGGCATCCCAGCGGCTCAGTCTAAGCATCGGATTCCTTTGTTTTCATTTCGGGTGCCTCTGAGAGAGCGTGAGCGATCGACCCTGGGAATAGGAGGAGGCACGTTTTAACGTGATCTTCTCATTGTCTTCATGGATTTTTAATCGCGTTGTCTTATTTATTGCGTTGCTGTTATTTATTTCTTTATTCTCTCACCCGTTGTTTACAGTGGCGCCTCCGCCAGAGGATCGGACGCAAATATGAAGACGTGTGCTTATTTATTTATTTACTTACTCATTCATCTATTTGTCTATCTCTATCTTCTCTTTATTTCTTTGCTTTCTCGGCTAGATTTTGGAGTTTGAGAGAGCTGAGGCGCTGTAAATCACACAGAGAGAAAGAGAGAGAGGGAGCGCTCATGCCGAGCAGAGAGATGGAGAGAGAGAAAGCACCAGGGGGCAGGCAGGAATGAAATGACGAGACCGGCTCAATCAACATCATGTCAGGACAGTTGGCTGATGTGTACAGACAATCTCATCCTTCTCCCTCCCTTTTTCTTCCTCTTCTTCCTCGTCTTCTTTTTCTTTCCGCTCGGAGTTCCTTCCGCGGCCACTTCGGCACAGGAGGCAGAGTAATGAGATCGGGCGAAGTTCTGATAGTCACCGCAGCCTGTGTGAGACAGAGATGGCATCATCCTCGCAATGAGAGTGTGAGATTCACAGACCTACAGCCTAGTCCGTCATATAGAGATGTACATTGTACCTACACTGATTATAGTCTGACATATATTAGACAGTAGGAGAACAGTCACTTCTGGTAGTCATGTTGGAGGAAAATATGTAAGAGTAAAGACCTGAGACCAGATGACTGGGTTTGATCAAGGCTCCTGCTCAATAGTGGTCATAACTACAAACAGTGGCCTCCAAATTGTCCAGATCTCAGTTGGAGCATCTGTAGGATGTACTGGACCAGCAGGTGCACCACACCCTTGCAGGACTTGCTGTTGGTGTTAGGACACATTCAGAGGTCTTGTAGAATCAATGACTCATTGGAACATTCAACAGTGTGTTCATCCATTCATCCATTCATTATCACACCCGCTTAATCCTCGTCAGGGTCGTGGTTAGTCCCTTACGCCCTCACTGGGCACAGGGCAGTATACAGTATTCAACTAAGCCCAGGACAGGGCATCAATCCATTGCTGGGTGCACACACGCACACATACATATACAGTACATACACACACACACATGTACGTACGGACAATTTAGAGAACATGGAAACTCCACTCAGATGTGGACTTGAACCCAAGACCTCAGCAGTGAGAGGCGAACATGCAAACCTTTAAGCCACCGTGCCGCACCCCCAGTGTGTTCACTATATAATAAATTGAAAGCGAAAGTAAAAGTGCACAATCGGTGAACACAGTAGTGCACATGTGCCTCCAGTGCCCCAGTGGTGGGCAGCCCTATACACACTGCCTGGGAAGCAAATGGTATAAGTACAATAGGTGCCTTGCTCATGTCTTTCCATGGAATTGAACTGGGGAACTTCCGGGTCCATAGCCATCAGGACATGGCTGATTTAACCATTTCCAAGTCTTATCTTCATGGCAGCCCAGTTACATTATATCTAGGACATTATGTTTCTGATGGTATGTGGCCTTTAAAGACATTTAGCCAGATTTAAATAATGTTTCACTTCCTGAGACTTTGGCTGTGTTCTACATACAAATACAGACACGCTTAGAACTGCAGAACAAATACACGCACACACAGAACCCTGGTTGTGTGGTCTGGTGCGGGGGCGGGTGGATGATGTGGCCTGATGATGCGATCAGTGTGACTGACAGTGTGACGATGTAATTGGAACAGTGTGGGAACAAGAGAGGGAGTGAGAGAAAGAGAGGGATAACAGAGTGTGTAACCATTTCACTTTATCCACAGACTTCTGGCCAAGAAAGAGCACTCATACCTCCACCCACTGTCAACTTTATCAGAAACATCTCTTATAGCTCCACCCACTGTCCATTTGATCAGAAATTTCTCTTATAGCTCCGCCCACTGTCCTCTTTATCAGAAACATCTCATATAGCTCCACCCACTGTCCATTTGATCAGAAATTCCTCTTATAGCTCCACCCACTGTCCACTTTATCAGAAACATCTCATATAGCTCCACCCACTGTCCACTTTATCAGATATTTTTTATAGCTCCACCCACTGTCCATTTGATCAGAAATTTCTCTTATAGCTCCACCCACTGTCCACTTTATCAGAAACATCTGATATAGCTCCACCCACTGTCCACTTTATCAGAAACATCTCTTATAGCTCCACCCACTGTCCATTTGATCAGAAATTTCTCTTATAGCTCCACCCACTGTCCACTTTATCAAACATCTCTTATAGCTCCACCCACTATCCACTTTATCCGAAACTTCACTTATAGCTCCACCCACTGTCCACTTTATCAGAAACATCTCTTCTAGCTCCACCCACACCTGCATTTGTTGTAAGTAGTTGTATATCAGCTCCATTTGTAACATCTTTAAGATGTTAAAAGCATCTGATTTGATGTGTGGATCCAGTGTGTTGATACCAGCTCACTGTGCCAGTGATGAAAACTCTAAAATGTCCAAAGGCTCTAAAAACAGGAATAAAATGTCATTTTGTGCTTCCAGTTGGTTCAGCTTTGTACTGAGACACAAGTGATGTAAATGTACAGATTTTTTTTTTTCCCATTTCCATCCTGACAAGTCGACACCACCCCCTGTAATTTTCCCACCTGCAGTCAACAGAAAGAGCCAAGAAAGAGCAACAAAAACAGCAAACGAGTGAAAGAGGGAGAAGGATGGAGGGATGAGATGCGCAGAAGACGGGCAGAAGTGCAGAAATGAGCGTGGAGACAGCAAATCAACAATTGGTCACACCTTACATAACTCTGAAAAGAAGCTTGTGTAGCAGAGGAAGAACAAGCGAGGAGGTGGGAGGGTGCGCAGATGGATGGCTGGATGGATAGATGGGTAGAAGAAGGGGTGAACGAGGTCTCGATCCAGTGCCAGGAGTCTGACAAAAGAGAGGAGCGTGAAAAGAGGAGTGTAGCAGGATTAAACTCCAGTGCTGCAGCTTTTAAAAAGCTGTTAGGCTGCAATTTAGACACAAAAACAGAGTTAAAGAGAGCAGGAATGTGAGGGAGGGGCTGAGACCCACTCTAAAGCTCTTTATTATCCTTCTGCTGAGAACCTGCTGCGTCTATGCCCCGCCCACAGATGCTCTGTCCGTTAGCGACTGTTGCTAGGTCAGACAAGCTTCAGAGAACATTGAGAAATGGTCAGAATAACTATGTTTGGAGTGATTTTGGAAGGAACAGCCACCACGGAGGTGACATTAGTGCCTGAAGTGGAGGAAAGGGACA
>BRDA01040267.1:0-18390 GCA_036984385.1 Crenuchus spilurus
TATATATATATAGGAAGGACATCAGTTTATAGTTTGGTAGTTGTTTACTGTAAATATCAGAAGACATTTCTTCTGATATAAAAATATTCTCATGTAAAATTCTGGGTGACTCCAAACTTTAGATTTGGATGACAAGACACTGTAGCCTAACAGAGAAAAAGAAACATGCCAGTGCTGGTCAAACAAATATGTCCCAACAGAAGGAAAACAGATTCTAAACACAGAACCTGTGGTTAGGACATAAATACATGTCTATCATTTGGCAGATCAGGTGAACAGTGACCACACTTCCTGTAAATGTCTGCAAAACACTGAAAGTGTGGATGTAAACACACCTGTGAAGACCCTTCATCTCACTGAGAGCTGAGGAAAACTGGATATGTGCTTGCTAAGTTATATTAGTGACAATATAATGAAGATAAATGTAGCTCTTCTCAGGTTTTTGTTGTGCATCTGTTCTTACCTTCAACCCTGTTGAATCTGAGAATGCAGACCATTTCAAGAGCAGCCAACAAGACACACCCTCATTTTCCACTGTATGTTCATGATCTCTGTTATTGTATGCTTTCAATGATTTTGACGCCATATTTCCAAGAACAAAGAAGGTGGAAGATGAATGGCCCTTATAGGAATTATCATTTGTGTACAGCCTCAGGAGCTGTAGGAGTCCAAAGATGGTAAGAAAACATCAATAAAACAATAACTATTAAAACACAGTTTGTGTTTCTGTGTTTTATGTCCGTCTGACTTCCCACATACTGTATGACATGCTTGGTAATATGTGATTTCCCATTGAAAATGATTTGTCCTCCTCCTAAAACTCTACAGATGATCAATTAGCATCCTAAAAGCAGGGTTTATGAACTCAACCTTCAACACATTTTTTTCACAGTAGACCTTAATTATGATCTGAATGTGATATACATTTACATTTGAGGCATTAAAAAAAAAGACAAAATGGAGACATTCTTATAAAGTGTGTCTTAATTATGAGGCAGCAGATGTGGTGCAGAACATGAAAATGCTTTGTTAGCCAGTTTGTCAGACAGTTGACTGGATATTTTCGAAAAAATCTATATATTTTAGGTTCAGTCTTAATTAAAATACCAATCCACTGCATCAATGTTGCTCTTAGTGTATGCTAGCTAGCTAGCTTGTTTTGCTAGCTAACCAAGTAACCTTTCTTAACTCTTCAGTGAAATGTACATAATTAACTACTGCTATTGTGAATTGTAATGAGACAATGGGACATTTAAATAATCCAGTTTGTCTTGACAGGCTGAATTCAGTGTAATATAATCTTGGCTAGAATTTGACCAGTTGGGGCTGGCCAATAGAGGGTGCTAGGGCGGCACCCTCCATGCTGGAAATTGTTTTATATTTTTATTTAATTAAAAAGAAAATCAATACCTACATATTTTAAGTATGTATTTACTAAACATTCACAATAACATGAAATATATTAAATATATTGGGGGGAAAGTAGCTTTCTGGCAACAGAAATACCACTTAGTCAAAGAAACAGCAACCTATCACTGACCTGCTGACACAAAATATGCGCATAGCAACAGACATTTAGCCAATCGGTGTCTTCAAATGTGTTGCCTAAAGGAAACTTCATTTATCACCCAATACAGAGTCAGTCAGTGGTTTTAGGAACATCTGACATTATTGACATGCAATACATAGCTCTAGAAATGTCTAATATTATGTCTTTATAGTGTTTTGTTAATTTTATTGTATGTTTCTGAAAGAGATTCAGATTTTTTATGTCTTTATACACACTGTACTTTTAATCTTTGCATGCAAATTAATGACAATTTTCAAGAACTATTAGTCTATTGATTTTTTTACTGTCAATTAAATAGTTATTAACTTTTTCACAGAGCACTAATATCCTGGAGTTTGACTAAATATGGCTCAAACAGCCCCAAGTAGAATACTTTTCACCAGCTGCTACCAGATTTGACTGGGAAAAAATAGGATTAAACTGTCTGCTAACATGTGATTTAGCATTTGATAGTATATGCCCCATACTCCAATTCCTCACACTCATAACTACATAATCAACTCATAAAACACATTAGACAAAAGTGGTTAAAACTCAAGAACTTGGCATTCAAAGCTAATGCTAGCTTGCTATTGTCATCTACAGGAGACTCAGCGTTCCAGCACAGTGCATATAATATTTGTGTTATTTTGGTGCCTTGTGCCTTTGCTGACCCCAGTCATAACCTCAGTCAATCGAAACGTCCTTTCCTGACAGAACTGTCTGAGGTTGGCTCAGAGCCTTTGCTGCCTCATGCAGTTCATGGGTCAAACTCTTAGTCTGGTCGCCCACTTCACTAATCATAGCTCAAAAGAGGGCCACACGGCTGGACTCCTGCTGATCTGGCAATGTAAAAGGCCAAGACCGGCCACACAATAAGCTTTTGTGTGGGAAGCAGGCTGAGTGACAGCATGTTGCTGGAGTGCATGAAGCACGTCAGATTGAAAACTGGCTCGAGATGAATGCAGGATGGAGCGTGACCCTGTACAGCTCGTTATGGACATTTGGCCTCAATAACATACACAAGGACACAGACAAATACACCATGGATATACATACAATTGCATGTACTCCTTAACAAATATACCATACTCATATATACAAACACAGTACCAGGCAAAAGTTTGACACAGCTCATAGAAAAGCATTCCAAGTGAATCCTCATGAAGGTGTTCAAGAGAATGCCAAGAATTTGAAAAGCTGCAAAACCTGAAACTTTGAAGAACTTTAAAAAACAAGAGCATTTTGAAACCTTTGCATTGATCTGAAATCTTTACCACTGTTTTAAAATGTGAACAATGTAAAGAATTATTAAGCATGCCGAAACCGAACAAAATGAAAAATATTTTTATATTTTTATAAAATATAAAATATATATTTTATATATCTTTTTTCATTTATATAAAGTATTATAAAATTTGTAACTAAACTATTACCCAAAATAAGTATTGTATTTAGTCAGGAATAAATGTCTGTATTTTAATGAGTTGGTTTGATGTCATTAAGTATTTATTGAAATATTTGTATATAAAACAAACGTTAGAAAAAATATAGAAGACAATAATGCGACCTAATTTCTCAATGGTGCGACAAAAAAAATTTGAGGTTGCACCAGTGCGACCAGCCGTTCTAAGAGAAAAGGCCCCCCATGTGATCAAGAATGGAATAAAAACACTACTGTTTGTTTGTGCTGCATTTGTGCTGGGGGTATTCCACAAAGCAGGATTTCCAAGTTAGCCAGATAGTTTAAGCCATACTTTGAGGACTGACCAATAGGGACGTCCTGCTGCTCTTTTCTCATTGGACAGGTTCGATTTCGGGCTTGCGTTACCTGGCTAAACTGAGAAAGCCTGCTTTGTGGAATACCCCCCTGGTTTGTGCCGTTGAAAGCTTCATTTTTGCTGCTTCCATTTTAAAGATATATTAAAATGCATTTTATTACCTGTGACGTCACTCAGCCCCCCATATGTCACCAAATCGGTCTCATTCCTTTGTGCTACGTTTGTGCTGGTTTGTGCTGTTTAATTATCTAGTTATAAAGCTCTAAAAGTTGGGTGAGTGACATCACTCAGCCCCCCCATATGTTGCCAAATCGCACCAAAACGGTCTCATTTGTTTGTGCTACATTTGTGTTGGTTTGTGCTGCAGAAATCATCGTTTGTGCTGCTTCTGTATTAGACATACACACCCTGATTCTTTTAATGGACACAAAGCACTGTTGTACGTCACTTTGGGTAACAGCATGTCCCAAATGCTGAAAATAATGTTAATGTGAACATAAATGAAATATGGTGGATTTTACAACGGCGCCAAACTAGCTCAGCCAATCAGATTTTAGGGCCGAAACAATTCATTTTATAAAAGTTATTTTTAACTGTGGTCAGGTTTTATAAAACATCTTAAGTTTGTGCCAGTAAAATAAATGTTTAAGTGTTTTGTTTTTCTGTTTTCATAAATTGTTTTGCAATCTTAATTGGCACAGGTTTACAGCTCTTTACCTTTTTCATAATAATAGCACAAATATTTATTTTAACTGCACAAACCAGCACAAATGTAGCACAAATGAATGAGATCATTTTGGTGCAATTCAACCCTTTATTGGGGGCTGCTTGATGTAACATGTCATAAAATGTTTTTTTTAATGTATCTTTAATACAGAAACAAAACAAACGATGATTTCTGCAGCACAAACAAATGAGACAGTTTTGGTTCGATTTGGCAACATATGGGGGGCTGAGTGACATCACTCGCCCAGCTTTTAAAGCTTTATAACTAGCGAATTAAAATAGCACAAACGTTTATTTCTGCAGCACAAACCAGCACAAATTAATGAGACCGTTTTGGTTCGATTCGGTGACATATGGGAGGCTGAGTGACGTCACAGGTAATAAAATGCATTTTAATATCTTTAAAACAGAAGCAGCACAAACAATGCTTTCAATATCTGTTGTGGTTCAGATATTACTGTAGCTGTGTACGTTTGAAAATGCGTTAAGTTAAAATTTCAGCTCAGTGACGCACTTTAAGCACCAACACTTTTTCAGTAAGTTACCTTTCTTGTAGAATTGTGCTTCAAATAAAAAAAATTATGTTGACCAGATTGTTAGTTAATCATTTACAAATTCAATATTGCCTATATGGACAGCAATTAAAAAAAAAAGTGAATCTGTAAAACTGTGGTGTTAAATGCGATGTGGTCAAAAGTTTGGGTGCACCTAACTTTTGTGCTGGTGCACCTAAGAAAAAAATTTAGGCGCCCCAGTGCAACCAGTGCAAAAAGTTAGTCTAGAGCTCTGCATGTTTGTTACATTATTACTATTATTTAATTTTAAAAACATGAAACAAAATCATGTAAGTGTCTAACTTGAATGATGTAAGCCACATGGATGTTTTTATTGGCTACAGACATTGAAACACTTCCCATTTCTTCTGGTAATTGTGAGACGGTCCCTAACACTGCAGCTGCCAGAGCAAACACAACACAAGCTAACACAAATACAAAACTAAGCGGCTGTTTTCTGGTTTCTCCACAGTTTGTGCAGCTTGTGGTAGCAGAAAAAATGTAATTCTGAATGTCCAAAAAAGTAACAGTGCCATTAAAAATATCATTGCTTGGCATAAATTATTCAGACTGTTCACTTAGTATTATTTTGGCTGCTGAATATTTGTTGCATACCTAATAATAATTAAGAAAAACCCTTTAATGAATAGGTGTATATACATCATACTGATAAATACAGATACTTATATACCTACAAACACAAACAGGTGAGCTGACCTTGCTCACTGGTGCTGAAAAGTGGAGGAAAGTCTTCTAAAGTGTACAAATCTTCAATGAAAGAAGCTGTCTCTGACTTGAATGGCCTCATTACGATAGTTAATGACACGCTCCTGCCCACATGGTAAACTTAATTACCTGTGAAAGCTCTCTGACATGTGATTTCAATCTCCATTAAAACTTAACAAAAAAAAAAAAAAAAACAGCATCCGTTAACCACATCAACTCACAAAGAACTCAACTTCCCTTTTCAGGTTAAACTCTCTATTCATTCCTGCCAACAAAAGGTGTATCAGGATCACCTTAAAACTAAGAGACAAGCGAGCATGGTGTGCACACATGCGGCATATGTTGTCTCACAAAGCGCTGTGAAAGCGATCTTTGTCCGCAGACGCTGAGAGAAAAGGCCTCTCCCTGTAGTCCCAGTGTGAAACAGTGAGAGGCTATTCAGGCTTTTACAGAGAAATAGCTCACATGAGGCGTTCCATCATACACACACACACACTCCAGAGACAGAGGTCTCACGTGAGCTCCAGGAGAAGTGCCTTGATCCAACTGATGAAAAGAGGAATATTTATGAAGTTCAAGCTTGAGGCTTTGTGTGTGTGTTTAGGGATGTGTGTTACATGTGAAGTGAAACGGAGAATTACACAGATGATGAATGGATGGCAAGAATAGATATACACTCTAGGGGTGTTGATCTATGCATATTTTCATGAATATTTTCTTATTAACAAACAGATCATTTGTTATTTTACAATTCTGTGCTCTTTTAAGGCCACTGTTATAGAGGAAATGTACATTGACATTATCTATATCTTACAACAGGGATTATATTTACATGTACACAGTAGCCAGACTATTGGTCTTGAGTCCTGGTTTGAGAAACTGGGCTGAACTACTATGTGAACAAGCTGTGTATAAAACTAGTTCATTTCCAGTCATTTATATGGGGTTTATAACAATGAATGCCCCCTTCATTATGCAACAAAATTTATCATGTATGAGTTTCCAACTGTCACTCAATCTAATCTAATTAAATATATAATAATATGTATTTCTGACAGAAATTTAAACATAGCTAAATATTTTATATTATAAAATAGCTAACTGAGAATTGAGTGTTCAAATTTATTATGCTGCTAGCCATTGGTAGCCAGGTCCTGAGAGTGCAAAATAGCTGTGCTCTCTCTGGGTGGGTAAGATGGCACTCTCTCCCCAGCATTACTAATGTTGGCTGGCTCAGGCATCTGCCTGGCGATCCATCAGAACTGGGGATCCTGCTCTTTCCTCCAAGCACATTGAGTACCGGCAATGATGTACTGGCAACATATGGAAAAGAGGCGGTGGCAGGGACATTACAAGTGATAGGGAGAGTCGAATAGGCTGGTCAATTGACTACCAAAACACATTGGGGAGAAAAAAATAAATGAATAAAAAAAATAATAATAATAATAAATAAATACCATAACATTTTCAGAAACACACCACCACCACGTTAATGTCACTGCAGTGTTGAGAATGCAAATACAGTAGAACCTCAGTTATCATTTGCCCTGGTTATCATACAATTTATGGTAAAACTTTATAATAACTTTCATTAATAGCTCATTAACTAACAATTAATTACTGTGAACAAATTATTAGTTCATGAGAATTTCATTAACAAATGATTTACTAATGATTTGTTAACATTTGCAAAAATGAATACAGTCATTAGTAACTACATGAACTGTCATTTATAAACATTTGTTCATGTTCAAATTCTCATGAACTAATAATTTGTTCACAGTTATTAATCATTAGTTAATGGCTTATTAATGAAAGTTATTATAAAGTGTTGCCCAATTTATTTAGTGTCTACTTTTTTGGGGGAAATTTTGTCCCAGTTATAGTTCATCCACCCGGTTTTTGTCGGCATGCCCACATAACTCACCTAATTTCACAAAAACAAAGCATCACCCATGCATTCATCACTCACCCATGCATTTGTCATTCATCCTGGCTTTGTTTCTTGTTGATGACGTTCAAAACAAACTAAAACATGTTACACTAAATTGATGAGGCACTATCACCTGAAAACTGGTGCGAAAACAAATAACGACTGAGATCCTTTAAAACAGAGCATAAACCTCTAAGAGCGGTGCTAAATGGACATTTACATATTTCATTAGTCTTTTGTATTGATTTCTCATTGTGTTCTGTATGCAAAACTATAGCTATTCTAGATTACATTTATTTTTATTATTTTGGAGAGTCTGGAGCAGATTAATTGGATTTACATGATTTCTTATGGGAAATATTGCTTCAGTTATCATTCATTTTGGTTATCATCAGGCACTTTAGAATGGATTAATGACGAACACCAAGGTTTATAATACCTACTTTATAGTGGTCATGTGGGGTCCTGATCATTGAAGAACAAAGTGAAAGGAGGCTAAAAACTTAGATAGACAGACTGCAGTCTGTAATTGAACTGCTCCTATGTCATAAATGGAACTGATTAAATAGCAGTGAGTGCAGATACAAGAAGCTGGTTTTAATATTATGGTGACTGGTGTAAGCATCCATATATTAAAAAAATACACTCGGCACGAACACACACAAACACAAATATACACAGACACTGATATGCTTTGGTTGCAATCTGGGTGGTCTGTATTGCAAGGGTCATGTGTGTGTGTGTGTGTGTGTGTGTGTCCTACCTGAGAATCTAGTTTTACAGTCACACAGCTGTACATTCTATTCCCTCAAAGCTTCAGCAACCCCAGGTTTTTCCTAAACATCCTGTTCACAGAGATTTCAACTCATCCCCCAGAGCTAATAATCACAGAGGACAGCTGTTTAAATGCTCCAGCTCAAGCTTTTATTGCTTCTGGAGTGTAAGGAGAAGGTAAAGAGTGAAAGGATTTTCCACACAGACAGACACAATGTGTCTCTTACTGTTCCAGGCTCATATTTATAATTCTTACAACAGGACTGTTTGGCCTAAATACTCTGCAGATTCTGACTCCGTGTGTGTGTGTGTGTGTGTGTGTGTGTGTGTGTATAATCACCATCTAGCTCAGCCTCTTTTCTGAGTCACTCTTCAAAGTCGTGTGTGTGTGTGTGTGTGTGTGTGTGTGTGTGTGTGTGTGTGTGATGTGTTCTGTTTGATCAGCAGAACCTGGCTGTAGGTCTGTGCCAACCTGTGGCCTAATGATGCCTGGCCCTTGGGGAGCAGTCAGACAGTAGACACTCAGTACAAAGCTCCATCTCAGATCACAGCAGTGAGGGAGTGTCTGGACAGTATATATGCATGATATTCATTTGTCATGATCACCAAGAGGCCTTTTTTAATACAAAGGTAGAAATAAATTATTGTTCACATTCAGAACCTCCAATAGTCTGTATAGTCTATATAGGTCTAATTTTTTAATATATATATATAAAATTTCATCAGATCACTTGCAATATCCATGACTTTAGGAGTGTGAAGACATACATATGCAAGAGGAGAAGCATATGCATCCTCCAAAGTCAGACAATACCTCTTTTCCAACTGCTGCCAATACATCGTCACTTGGCAACCAAAGTGCTTAGAGGAAAGCTGATGGATCTGATGGATCAGCTGGCAGACACCTGAGCCAGTGGACATTACTTTTAGTAGTGATGGGGAGAGAGTGTCCTCTACCCACCTCTCTCAGGGCTCCGTCTGCCAATGGTAAGCAGCATGAACTGGATTTGAACTCACAATCCTCTGAAGATCTGATCCTCCATCCTATGATCTGATCATAGTGTCAGCGTCTTAGTCTGCTGAGTCGCTTCTGAACTGTCAGGAATGAAATACTGATTAAGCTGCAGAACAAATTGTGCTGGTATCACTATTCAAGAAAAGTTCATTTATCCTGGCATTTTCCGCCGATGCGGTAGGGATTTGCCAAAATAAATATTGCAACAAATTTCTTCTGAATTCGGATTCATATTTAATGTAGGGTGACCAGATGTCACCTTTTACCCGGACATGTCCTCTTTTTGAGACTTAAAAAATGTGTCCGGGCGGATTTTCACGAACGAATTTTGTTGTACTCGAGAAGCGTTTCGTTCACAAACTAGTCTCGCCCCCCACCCCCTATTCCGTTTGGTTCGCTTGAGTGAGATGTTACGCTATATTAAATGGAGACCCAGCTGAAATCCAAGCCTTTAGGTTTCCCTTTAGGCTGCCACAAGCTCATTGATTGGCTCTGCCTTTTCTTGCTAACGTGTGATTGGCCGTTGCCATTGTCACTCCCTCAAATGGAGTCTGGACTGCATTTTGGCCGGCAGTCCATTAATGTGTTGAGCGTTTGTTCTGTATGTATCACGTCAGCTAGACGTATTTTAATATCAGCGGTTTCATATTAAAATTCATTAATATTTACATTTGAGTGTGTCTGTGTACGTGTGTCTACAAGTCTGTGATAAGCCATCTATTTACATGCCTCTAAATCTAACTATTATCAAAATAATTCAGAATTTCTGCTTATTTTTATACAAAAATGAGGTATAATTCTGTGTAAATAAGATCTATTGACCATACAGTCCAAACATGTGTAACACTGGTGATAATGAGCTGAAGTGAAGTTGACTGAAAAGGATTGGGTGATAATTTTATGCTACATGCTTTGAACAGTTTATTATTTATTAAATAACATGTAATAATGTATTAATATTTTATTAATGTTTAATATACATTTTTATTATTTTATTATTCATAATAACATTTAATCGTCTTTATTAGTATATTATTAATAGTAACTAGTACTTATTAATAAAGTATAAATCATAATTTGTCAATATTTATTAATAATTACTACTAATAAAATTTGTGTTCAACCAACAAACATGTAATAGATCATATGCCCCCCCCCAAGCAGGATGCTGGTTAGTGTCAGAAGGCTAGACAACTAATGTTCAGAAACTCTGAACTCTATCAAACATATTATATTTTTAGCTAGTTAACTAGCATCTGTCCTAAATAGATTAGTTAGTTCCTGACAGTTATGGTTATTCATTATATTATTCTTGTTTTTCTTCTCTGCACCCTAATTTTTGTCTACTGTAGTTTTGCAGTTGTCGAGATATTGACTCCAGAATATTCTGTTGTGAATGGTGTGCTTGTAAACAGCTTTTTGATCTGATGTAGTTTACAGGAAAACTGAAAATTCCAAACTGTTGGAATGAATGAATGGGCTGGAAAACCACATGACCATCTACTGAAATTCTGCTTGACCGACAGGCACTATTTCACAAAGATGACCTCAAGTCAGACCCTGGAACACAAAGATAATATCCCACACTCGTCTTTTTAGATTTTCTTTTTTTATATTCACTGTTTTCTCCCACAATAATTTTTGGCCCTAGCTAAACCCTACTGTTTCCTGTAACCTACAGCCAACTGCATGCATTCACTCAGGGAAGATCCCCAACTCTAATCCACAGCCAGACTCCTCTGTGTCCTTTATTCATCCCTCATTCTTCCTATAGATGTCCATTCATTTTCAACAACACAGCACAGCCATTCAGTACCTCCAAAGGTGGTGAGCATCAAAGTTGCCCACTGTTCACAGTGATAATATCGTCAGATCTAAAGTGCAGAGATATCAGTTTCAGTATCCTCACACTCCTCACATGGGCCAAACTGAAACATCAGACACCTGCCTTGCTGGCAGCCTTGATGGACAGTTTGTGTAATGGTGGCTAACATGGTGTGAGCGTGGTTAACCGCACTGGCTGGTCTGATTACAGCCTTGCTTCTCAGCTGTAGTGTGGGCAGAGCCCTCGTCTTTTCTGTCTGAACCTGGTTAAGTTCATATTTATGCGCTGGGCGTTCTGCCATGCTCTGGTATATATTGGAATATATCTCTGATTTGTTATTATTCATAAAATACTGGCTACTGTGAAGAGGGGAAGCTTGTAAAACTCCTAATCCTGCTGTAACCAGAAGGGGTTATGCACATAAAAGTCTGATTATTTGCTCAGAGCTTTTCTTATGCAGAGAGTATCTGACATTTGGCACAAGGGACATTGTTTTACTGGGGTAAGCCCCATCTTTATCTGAGGCTTGTAAATAGCAAAGTGTAATATTCTGTGTCTGAATGGCAGACAAGTTCAAAGATAATGTGAACAGTAACACCTGGTTCTAATATTCAAATACTTCTGGAGACCTCCATTAGCTGGCTTAAGTGGGGTACAGTTAGATTTAAGGGAAAAGCACAGCTGAAACCCTTAGTGTGAAGGTAGATTCAATCACTTTGTCTGCTTTCAAAGTTTGATTCTGTAGTTTTGCACTGGAGTTCCAAGAATAATTTACAAGTAATAAGGCTAATGGATGCATATATTTATTTTTGCCAATTTTTATCCCCTTCCCAATGTAGTACACTGTAAAAAAAAAAAAAAAAAAGTTGAGAAAACTCAAAATTTCAAGTCAACTTATTACACTCAATTTTCCTAGTTTTGATCCCAACTCAAACTTTTAAGTTTTAAAGAAATTCACCAACTCATTATTTTTTGTTCAGATAACTTTTTTTCCACAGGTATATAAACTTCAAATTTTAAGTTTTACATACAAAGAGTTTCTAATTTTAAAAAAGTTGAGCCAACATACTATACCAAGACAAGTTACAAGAATATTTGAAAATGTGAAAGCTGCAGTAACTGAACAAGAAATAGAAGTTAGCTAAACTTTTTAAAATTCTAAACTCTTAGTGCGTAAAACTCAATGGGAAAGATACCTTAACTGAACAAGATATAGTAAGTTGGCTCAAATTTTTTTTTAAATTAGAAACTTCATAAGTAAAACTTAAAATTTGAAGTTTATATACCTGTGGAAAAAAAAAGTTATCTGAACAAAAAATAATGAGTTGGTGAATTTCTTTAAAACTTAAAAGTTTGAGTTGGGATCAAAACTCGAAAAATTTAGTGTAATAAGTTGATTTGAAATTTTGAGTTTTCTCAACTTTTTTTTTTTTTTTTTTTTTTTTTACAGTGTAGTAGCTAGTTAGCCCATCCCCTCCGTTAGTACTCTCCCCATCACCATGTCCCTGACTCTAGGAGGGTGAAGACAAGCACAAACCTCCTCTGTTGCGTGTGATGCGGCCACCACCTCTTTTCGAACTACCACTGATACACCATCACTGGGGAGCCAACATGCTTGGAGGAAAGTGCATCAGTAGGGATGAAGCTACTTGAAAGTGGTGGGGACGGAGCGCCATCTACCGCCCAGAGAGAGCACAGCCAATTTTTGCTCTGTCTGGCACCGACTGTTGATGGCAAACAGCATGACTGGGATTTGAAATTGTGATCCTCTGGTCATAGCGTCAGCGTCTTAGCCTGCTGAGCCACTCGGGGCCCAAAGGCTCTTAACATTGTGGAGGACCCGTCACATCCATCACAAGGTCTCTTCACCCTGCTGCCTTCTGGTAGAAGATACCGCAGCATTCGGACTCTCACTGCTAGACTGTCCAACAGTTTCATCCCTCAAGCTGTCAGACTCCTTAACGCACACAGTGTGACTCTTAGAGACTAAATATCACTGCACATTTGCACAGCAGTGTTATTTAACTATATTTTTATAAAATCGCTGCTAAAAACTAGAATCACACCCTGTAGGCTGGAATCTTGCTTCCCACTAGACACCCCTTAGCACCATGTACTGACCAACATCACATTTGTCCTTTGTCCTGTAATGTGTCTTAGTCTAGTCAGATAAACAGTGGTTTGTAGTTATTAGTGCCTTTAAACCAGACAGTGTGGCATGCCACAGCACTGCTACTAAACTATATACAGAATTATTTATACCCTGCATGAGTATCTATATCTGTAACCCAATAAAGAACCCAGGCTAAAGCAGACTAAAGGTAACAATAAACACAAACAGCAGTAACAGAAATGAGGTTTCAGGTTCATATTTAAGTCTTACTTGACATTTGATTTCATGTGAGTGGTGAATTTTTATGTCAGTATCTTGTTTGAATTATGTTGCTTGATGATTCTATGAGAATTACAATTTGATCAATCAATGGCTTACACGATGTCGAGCTTCTGCCAAAATGTCCAGGGCAAGAAGGGTAATCAAATTCAGAACAGGTGGTCAGGTACAGTAGGGTACATCAGTTATTTGGTAGTGGAAACGACGACAAAATGTGTGATTATACATTTGTAACGACACCAGGTGTACTGAACTGTCTGGTGGAAGCCTGCCTTTAGCTAGAAGACTCAGACTCCCTTGAGACGACCAACTAAACTGATAAGGAAAAGTGGGAAAAATGAGCCTGCTTATAATAAAAAATTGCACAATGAGACTGAATTACTGCTGACCGCAGACACCTGAACAGCTTGCAGGATCACCGGGGAGTTTGCAACACACAGCGATTTCTGGAAGCACACAAAAACGAGGGCATGGCATAAAAGATTAATGACTGAGAGACATTCAAATACCTCATATTATTTTAGGAATAAAAACACTGGAAACGACCAAATCTAAATATTGCTGGACTCCAGTTGAAACAGACAAAATGTAACAGTGCCAAGTGGTTCACTGTGAATTCAGTATCCTTAGAGGACAACGATTGATCTGAGAATGAGGGAGGAGAATCTCTTCACCCTTCTATCATGGCCTTGTTCGCTCTAGAATCGACTCGCTTCTGTTAAGTTGTCCATTGTTGACTGGATCTGAAGTAATCAAAAGTCAAATTGAGTTGGGTGCTGAGTTCAAGCGCTGAACGAATGATAAATTAGAGAGAAATAAACTCCAATCTGAACCTCTCTCCTCAGCCAAACGTGGTTTTAGTGGTGAATGGGCACAAGTACTGAACAATACTGCCTATGAGTGTAGGATAGACATTGACAAGATATGCTTCAACCAAGACTACACAAACTGTAACACCCACACAAAAATGATTTGCTGTAATTGTCAGTAGCTTCAGAGTGAGATATATCCCAAATGTTGCAACTATATTCACACTTTCCTAAAAAAATAAGTAAATCTAACTTAGATCCATCCTTTTTCTTCACCAAACCAATACGCCAGGATAGAAATACTCTGCTCCACAAATAGCCCTACTGATCACAGTATATTGGAACCTATATCATATAACCCAATACAGGTCAAGTGGAGACAAGTCTGAGTGTGTTATGGATCGTGGACTCTTTCAATAACACTTCATTCACTTTTTTGATTTGGTCATGTCATATTGCGTCCATTGAGATGATCGCTCAGCCTCATCTATACACTTACCACTTCAGCTCTTCATTATGAGATAACAAGAAGAGATCCTTTCCTTCCTCCCACATTCCAGAAACATGGGGATCAGGTGAATTGGCTACTCTAAAGTGACTCTGGTGTGTGTATGTATGTATGTATGTTTGCCCAGATATGGTTGGCACTCTGTCCTGGGTGATCCCCCTAGTGCTCGATGCAGTCCTCCAGGTGGATGGTCGCTTCCGGTTGAGAGTGCGCTGTGCTGCCGCTTCTCACCGGACTGTGTGTGTATGAAGTGTGTCGATTGTAAATCGTCCTTGGGTGTCTAGAAAGGTGCTATATAAGTGTTTATAATCAGGGGTGCAGATAATTTTTTTGGTCTAGTTCTCAAAGGAGCACCTACAGATGTTGCTTGGTGCTCACCTTTTGCAATGCTCGAAAATACTACAAGCATTGATCATCACTACCCTCCTGACATGCACTGTTTGGAGCCATGCTATCTCCTGCAGCCATTTTTAAGCGAATACTCTTTTTTTTACCTTCAGTCTCAGTCTGGCGTCTCTTTGGAGGTGGTGGAATACCAAAGTAATGACTTAATGTAGCTTGTTTCCTGGACATGCTGATGAATCGGTGGAAATCTTAAAACCAGTGAAAAAATAAGCTAGTGCTAGTTATCAATTAACTTGAGCCCGCCTATGTTACCGTCAGGGTTGCCAGATCCATCAAAATTATTCAAAAGTCAGTTTAAAACCCGCCCTTCAGAAGCTTAAACTAGCCCAAAATATATGTCTGTCACACGTTTGAAGCAAATGGCAAAACAACTAAGAGTGTTTGACTTAGTATTTGTTTATAAGGGATTTATTATCAGTCCATCAAACCTTTTTCTTTATCCCAGTCCTTGCAATACCGCCTCCCATATTTCCCCATTTACCATATTAGCTCTTGACTTTCTCTCTCTCTCTCTCTCTCTCTCTCTCTCTCTCTCCTTCTCAGGCTATCTTTCCTTATATTATGTTCTCTTCGTTGTTATTGCTGTATTCAAACTTCCTTAGTGTCGACTTGGTACACGTTTGCCCGCAGTGTTGAAGTAATATCCTAGGCAATCGGCCGCGGCAATTTTTAAGTTACCCAATAAAACGCATCCCGCCACCCTTGAAAGTTCACCTGCGACTGGATTTTCAACAAAACAATTTGGCGTGAAAACTGCAAACCTGTCAACTCCGGTTACCGTGGCCAAACATAATCAAGTAAATGGTGCGCAAACATGCGTCACGTTGTAATTCACGTTGCGCATCGTTAATTTTGACCACGCATGCGCACCTGCGCACCACTTATGTGCATCCCTGTTTATAAATGCAATGTGTAACTAGGCTTCTTCTTCTGCTACTTTTCATACACTCATCTACACCGCATGCACTCACATCATTTCCGAATTTGTCCAGATATTGGCAGCACTATTATTAAAAGTGCCCCAAACCTCCACAATCGTGCATCTTTAATCACATTCTATATTCAGCACATGCATGAGGCAATTTACCCAACACAGGAAATGAGCAACTCCCATCACAGGCTCCTCTCTCAGGCAACCCTCTCATTTGCCAATTAGCATGCAAAGAGATCTTAATTCACTATAGATTCCCCAAACCACAGCGGGTACTATTCAGCTCACATTTCCACCTCTGGACTATAAATCACTAATCAAAGTTTAGACAGCACTGAATGAATCTATATTAAAAGACGTCCACAGCTTGTTAGCATTAGCATAACTGTACTGAAACACTGGTAGAGCAGAGCTGATCTCCTTGAAGTTCCTCATGGACCATCAGCGCTCTAGTGTTTCTTGATTTATATGAAAGGCCCTCGGCTTTTCGTCGGTCCAGAACTGCCAAGCTCTGATTGCTCCAGTAAATGACAATAGATTGAGGGGCTCAATTAGCATGCCGTTTTTCTCATTTCTCTCACTGACACCCACTTCAGTCATTCAGAGGATGCCGTATTCAATTAGTCTGCACCTGCGCTAAGATTAGACTCTTCACCTTGGCAGAATACACAGGGGTGATATCATCCAGTTCAGCCCAGGGATGCAGGAAAGAGTTGCAACTTTCTCCCAGCAGCTTACTCATCCTGCATCTTCTCCGGCAGAATTAAGTACCCCCAAAAACGTAAAGAGCGACACAAGGGGAAAGATTCGGGTCAACATATACAACCTCAGTCTGAAGCAAACAAAATAATCCATTTACATTCTATTACGATCAAAGCAACGGTTCAAGTCTGCCACTGGTGCCATCCTCCACTCGGGGCTTTGAAAAAGTAAATATTTGAATGACATTTGAATTATTTTCCCAGTTCCAGTCGTAAGACGGTCTGAGGCTGCGCCATCCATTAGAGCTCTGAGAGGTGTGGAGAATCAGTTCTCTCGAGTCCAGCGAGCTGACCTATCCAATTCAGTCGTGACTTTCTTTCATTCCACATTTTTCTCTCTATCTTTAGCCTGGTTCCTCTGCTCCCATGCGGCTTTGCTCACACCCTTCCGTCGTCCAGCCAATCAAAAGCAGCCTGAACACGCACAATGACTCTGTTACCCATCACCCCCCCCCCACACACACACACACACACACACAAAGAACCAACGGCAGCAGTGTGACGGTAGACGGCTTCAAAGCTCAACAAAAGAGCCACATCCTGAATTCTGGCCAACACTAACACACTGAGACACTACAAATAAGCTGGCCTTCAAAGACTAGACTGCTCTGTATGAAACACATTATCAGCAACACTAGTACTTAATCAAAGCCAATGATAGCATGTTAATGCATGACAGCACATCCAAAATAATAGCCCGTAAGACTGCAAGAGCAATATGTGTACTGTAAACTACAGTAACCACAATGAACCCATCTGATTAAAGAGGAGGAATTGTTGTTTTTAGGCGGGTTAGGGAGTATTCTGAGGGTGTTAGTGTTTTTATTTAGTGGATGGTGAGGAAACAGTTTTTTTTATTATTTTATTTAATGTGGGGAGGTGTTGGCTGGAAAAAAACTGTGATGCATTAAAAGGTTTCGTTTGATCTGGAGACCACGAGTTAATCACTGTTTTTACTCATTTCCTCAACATACCCCTCCTCAAATACACACATGGTGCACATGAGCAGACATATTTGCCTTACTGTGCTTTTGAAAACACAGGCTTTAATTTAACTCCATAGAAGTGCCAGCTACAGCCAGCAAGAACAAAAGAACTGCCTGGGATGAAACAAGTGGACGCATTCTGCTGAAAATGTTAAACGAAATTAAAAAAAATCAATCAATCGTGTGATTGTAATATTTGACCGAAAATGGCACAAACAGTTCAGTGTTAATAAGTGAAAAAAAACAAATAATTGAATGATGATGTTTTTAATGACACTGCTACCTTTTTCTACTTCTTGGCTGTAGAACCAAAAACAAATCCAGATTAAAGACAAGAACAGAGCCATTGTGCTTTATGCAGCTCCTCCACATTCTCTCTCTCTGTATCGCTCTCTTTCTCTTTCTCTCTCTCACTCTGTCTCTCTCTTTCTCTCTCTCTTTCTCTTTCTCTCTCTCTGTGTGTCTCTCTCTTTCTCTGTCTCTCTCTCTCTCTCTTACTCTGTCTCTCTCTCTCTCTCTGTGTGTCTCTTTCTCTCTTTCTCTGTCTCTCTCTCTCTCTCTTACTCTGTCTCTCTCTCTCTCTCTTACTCTGTCTCTCTCTTTCTCTCTCTCTCTCTCTCCCTCTCTCTCTCTGTATCTCTCTCTCTTTCTCTCTCTCTGTGTGTCTCTTTCTCTCTCTCTCTCTGTGTCTCTTTCTCTCTCTTACTCTCTCTCT
>BRDA01040270.1:0-11197 GCA_036984385.1 Crenuchus spilurus
TTTCATAGAAATGTACAAATGATGCCTGAGCGATATGAGAACATGTTCAGCACTTTTGCATGTAGTGACTGAGGCGATGCCCCAAAGCCTAAATGTTGTGGAGGGAAAGACAGTCAGTAGAACATATTTTGATGAACATGACATAAATAACTGATTATGTAAAAAACAGCAGATACTGTACATGAGCATTTGCATGAATGTACAAAAGCATTTGTAAAATGAGAAACACAATGAGAAACACAATGAGAAACAATGAGAAACACAATGAGAAACAATGAGAAACACAATGAGAAACACAATGAGAAACAACGAGAAACACAACGAGAAACACAATGAGAAACAATGAGAAACATAATGAGAAACACAATGTGAAACACAATGAGAAACACAATGAGAAATGCTATTAATGTTTACTAGGGATGTCCTGATCACGTTTTTTCTGTTCCCGATCCGATCCGAGTCATTAATTTTTTAGTGTCTCCCGATACAGAGTCTCAAACTGATACTTCTATTTTCTAGATAAGAACTAGATAATACTCTTCACACAGTGCACACATTACATTATAGTTAATAAAATTAATCCAATGTTTATATTTAACTGCAATGCTTTAGGGGAAAATACTGCCAGCTTCCAAACTGTTGTTAAGTGTTTCCAAAAGTTCTAAAAGACGCTGAAAACCTGTATTCTCTACCACAGCGATTGGCTGGTCATCCAAAGCAATGAATTCAGCGACCCTCTCTGTGATCTTCTTGGCCATAGCGCTGTCTCGAGAGAACTTTTCTTTTACAGCCTTAGTTACAGCCTTTAACTGAGCTGTCTGAACGAACTCACTGTATTCTGTTAAATGTTTATTTTTTAGGTGCCGTATTAAATTTAGTATTAAGAGTAGTATTAAATCAGGGACGTGCGGTCAGCCTCACCTGTCATCATGACAAAAAAAAAAAAAAGATAACATAAAATGAATATTAATATTTGTCCACTGATCTTTATGTTTGACTAATTTCTAACATTTTTATAGTCAAAATTGCTGAAATATTTCCTGTTCAAAGGGAGAAACGCTAGGTGTGGTAGCAACAAGCCGAGCCTCACCTCTGAATGCGCAATCCATCACAAACTGGGTTGATACATGCAGTTGGCGTGTGCCTGTTGCTGTATCGCTGCATGTCGCCAATATAATGTTTGCATATACGTTTATATCCCCTGATTTTCCACAGTCTGGCTGATGTCTTTAACCATTTACGTTTAATGTTTGTTAGTGACATATTTAGTTTTGCTGATGGGACATAAAACCGCAGTGAAAAGGCACAGCGTGAGGCAGGGCAGTACTCTGCCACACTGAAGAGGGGCGTACGTGAGCCAATGGCTGCTTGTTGTGGCTGTGGTTTTACTGAGGAGGCGAGTGAGAGTCAAGTGCACGGAGGGTGCAGAGCAAATGCTGCTTTCTTATCTTTACGTACCTTTAAAACGTACCTTACGTGTGTGTGTGTGTGTGTGTGTGTATGTGTGTGTGTGTGAAGAACGCTGATGAGATGCGAAATAACCAGTAGCCAATTGAATAAGCTACTCTTTTGGGTTTATATATTTGTAAATCCAACTCTAAAGGAGTCAGTGTCTCACCAACCATGAACCTCACCGCACGTCACTGTATTAAATGCAGATCTGCTACTACCACCCTGTGAAACACTCATATTGCAGACATTACACCTCGCTGTTGGACTCGTATCGCTTTATAATTTGAAGTAATTCCACACAGCAGACATTATAATCACGTTCTGATACAAGCTCTGCTCTCGTTTTACGACTCCTTTGTTTACGACAAAGATCGTCCTTAGGTTTGTGTTCAGAAAAGCCGATACCGATCAGTTAAAAAATGCCGTGATCTGCCTGATTCCGATCTTTGAGTTTGGATCAGGACATCCCTAGTGTTTACAGTAGAAGAGTATCGAAATGTCATGTTCACATGATCTGCTATCGTTGAGCTTTGAGCTCCTGTTCCGCTGTCAGCAACTGGCTTCTGTGAGTTTTTTCTTTTCAAATATCTCCCTCCCCCTTTCTCTCTCTCCTCTCTCCCTTTCTCCTTCCATCTCTCTCTTTCTCTCTCTCTCTCTCTCCCTCTCTCTCCAGGCTGTACAGGCCTGAGCAACCTCTGGGGGCACAGTTTCCACGACAACCAGCCCGGCAGGCGGACATGATTCCTCATCCTGGCAGGGCGCTTTAATTCGAGCCCAGCCAATCATAACGACTCAGGACTGAGAGAAATCCCAGAAGGCCGTGGGGCACCAAGGGTGGGCTGCAGAGCTTCCACAAGAGCCAAGACGAATGGGAATTTGTTTAACTTGCAGTATTTATCCTCCTCACACACACTGCTGCGCTGACACTCCCTCAGCCTGAGACACTCCCTCTGCCAGACCCTTCACTAATCAGCCAGAATATTAGCACCACACTAACACAGATACACACACAGGACCTCCTGAACTATATTACTGCTGTTAAAGATGGGTAGACAGGCAGACAGAGAGACAGACAGAGAGACAGAGAGACACACAGACATATAGATAGATAGATAGATAGATAGATAGATAGATAGATAGATAGATAGATAGATAGATAGATAGATAGATAGATAACATTGTGAGATGTGGATAGATGGATGGATAGATACGCAGATATATTATTAATGCTAGAATTACTTGCATTTTATCATTATATAACATGGGTGGAGCACGAGGTTTCATCCACCCTCCCCACACACAAGAGACCAACCGTGGCTGTTTTTCTCATAGCGCTGAACATATTGGCATGGAAAGTGGTCACCGGAGCGACAGATGGTGAAACATCATGGGGCAGGGTAAATTGGGAGATGGTGGGTTTGTGATGAACCGACACTCAGAAAGACCTTCTACTGTGAAGAAGACCATAAAAGGAAAAAACAGACAAGAAAGAAAGGCTTTGACTGCTAAATCCTGCTCTAAATTTTTTATTGAACATAATATTGAATATGCTGGGCAAAATCATCCATCATGCTTTAGCTCACCTATAATGATTCCAACTGCAGTGTCAGTGCTCACACTTATAATTAACACCTGTAACCTCTTCTTTTCCTCTCGCGCTCAGCAGCTCTGACGAAAAGCAATTAAAGTACCTGCCTGAGTCACAGTGATGGACAACAAAATCTCTCCAAATCTCATCTACTATATCTGACAGATAAAAGTCTTGGTATGTGGCAGCTTTCCACTCTCTATGAAGGGAAGGTCAATAATTCATTTTGTTTTGCCTGCTACTCTTTTTGTCTGGGCATCACAGTTCCCAGTTAAGTCACAGGTATGACCTGACAATAAGGAAATGAGGTAATCATGCCCCACTCACAGTACAAACAGTGTAAATGTACCTTTATTGTTGACCAGCAATAACTTTGACCTGAGCCACTCGAGGCCATGTTTCAGAATGTTTTGACATAAAATATATGTACAATGCAAGTGCCTTTAAGCAAATTAAATCTAGGGCCCCGAGTGGCTCAACAGGCAAAGACGCTGACACTATGACCAGAGGATCGTGAGTTCGAACACTGATCATGCTGTTTGCCATCAACAGCCGGGGTCCAAGAGAGCAAAAAGTGGTAGATGGCGCTATCTCCCTACCACTTTCACATGACAATGTCTGCTGGCTCAGGCTTCTACTGATTGGTCCATTCAGAACTGGGAGTCCTGCGCTTTTCTTCGAATGTGTTGGCTCCCCAGTGACGGTGTATCAGCGGTAGTTTGAAAAGAGGTGGTGGCTGTATCACACACAGCAGAGAAGGCTTGTGCTTGACTTCACCCTCATAGAGTCAGGAACATTGCAAAAGTGATGGGGAGAGCCCTAACGGAGAGGATGGTCTAATTGGCTACTACTACATTGGAAAGAAAATTGTCAAAAAATTATTTAAAGAAAAAAAGCAATGCAGTCTAAGCTGGAAGGGGAGATTGCCCAAGAACAAGCTGGATTTAGACCAAGAAGAGGCACTCGGGATCAGATCACAAACCTCCGGATCATCTTGGAGAAAGCAAGAGAAAGGAACCAGGAACTGTATTTCTGTTTTATTGATTTCACAAAGGCATTCAACATGGTACAACATGACCAATTGTGGATAACCATGCTGAAGATGGGTTTTCCCTCACACCTGATCCAGCTGCTGAGAAATTTGTACAGTCAGCAGCGTGCAGCCGTCAGGACCGCCGATCGCACATCAGCATGGTTCAGCGTAAGACAAGGAGTCTGTCAGAAATGTAACTTCTCACCATGTAACTCAAAAGGAGTTACTGATGCACGTTAAATCCCGCAAGTTATGTTACTTCGGTCATGTGATGAGGCAGCACATGAGAGCATTGAAGGAAGTGTTATGACTGGACTTGTGGAGGGAGTCAGAAGACGTGGAAGACCAAGAATAACCTGGATGGATAACATCAAGACGTGGACTGGATTATCAGGTGCTAGCCTGCTCCAAGCGAACAGAGACAGATGGCATTGGAGAGAAGTGACTCGTCTGTGCAGCCTACCATCGCAAAGCGATGATGGCATGTGACATGACAAAAAATTTGAATAAGATATTAAATATACTTTTCCATGAGAAAGGATCTTATTTATCGTAATGTTTTAACAGTAAAATAATTGTAAATGTCTGGAGTGAGGAAAACAAACACTATTCTTAACTTAAGGTAATGAAGATGTACCTTTCAGGGTTCTACCCCAGTGACCAGTACACCATACTTGAGTTTGTTAACAGGACAGGTGTGTACACCAAAAACAAAATATATTCTCAAATACAGTATTATATCTAACTAGGCTGATCTGTATCATTTATTTTTACAGTTGTAGTGCATTCACATTATAATATTATGACAAAGCAATGCAATTATCTCTAGATCTATTAACTATTCAACTGTTGTTTAAGTGCCCTACACAATACTTTACATTGCAGCACAGTTTCACTGAGACATGCTAGCTAATGGGACTGAATGTAGAAATGCATGAGAAAACAAATCCTTCATAAACGCATGAAGGAGGTGACGGCCACAAGCCAAGACCTTAGGGACAGTGCTACACGACACCAATTGCAACAAATCCTCAAAAAAACTCCTCCAGAGAGCAAGTTTTACATATGTTATGATGCTAAGCTGATTTTGTAGTCTGGTGTGTGTGCTGGCTGCAATTTCATACTGCCATTTACCAGGAAAATGTGGGCGTTTCTGTCTCTTCAGAAGAGAAGAGCAAAAGCCAAGTTTCTCTGAAAATATAGGTCCAAGCAATATGTAAAAAAGATCAGCATGGAGCTCTGCAAAGCCTCCAAAACCTCCTCATTCCTCTAGACAGCACACGGCAAGTGTATACGGTGGACATGCTTCGCTGATTTGGCATCCACATTGTTCTCCACAGCTGTCTACCCACAATGCCCCTTTTTGCCTCCAGCGACAAAGGCCTCCAGCCCCAGCCACTCTGACTCCGAGTTTCATTAGCGGCACTGTTTGGAACAGATAAGTGCAACAACAGTCATTATGGTAGCACTAGCTCTCGGCAAAGGCTGAATAATAATTACTGCGGGCACTGCCAACCGGATAGGAGCAGTGCCAGTGACTTTGGTTCAAGCTAAAGTGGTGCTGGATGCCTTCAATAAGAAGCAACTTTACTCAAACAATTGCAGTAAGTATGGAATCAATCTAAAGAACAAAGTCTTTCAAGGCTCTATGAAGTTTTTTTCTAAGTAGAAACAGAGAAGAACACAGATACTGATGATAAGTCACTCATGTTTAGATATAATGAAGAGATTTTGGGGGAAATCACAAAGGCAGCCTAAATCCCACTGCCCTTCAGTGACATTGCAACACTGGAAACAACACATGGCCACAGATGTGTCCCGGCCAGGGGACTGGACACGGCGGATTAATTACGATAAATCATTCACACACGCTCGTTTACAGCTACTCTCCAAGCCAAGCTTGTTCTTCATCCTTCATGGCCCAGACCCCAGAGGCCTTTCTGTAGCGTAGGCTGAGCTGTAACACTGCCCACTGATCATGTGCCATATTTCTGTACAGATGGCTGATATCACTGTTGCATCTTTACGTCTGGCTGTGAATCCTCTAGATTTCCTTTAGAAATGTCAAGCAGAGCTGGAGGTAGAGGCATCAGCTGAGACTTTCTGTACATCTGTAGGCTCTACTACTACCTTTTCACATTTATCAGGAGTGAAATTAGTTACATGTTATTAAATAATACAAGATCCTCAATCTTCTATTGTAGAAATGTGAGGTAGGATAGTGGCACTGCTTCTTAGTTCACTTTTGGTGTTTCCCACAAGTGATTGACAGTTAAATTTTCACATTTAAAACTCTTATTAGTCCCACAGTGGGGAAATTTGACCTCCACATTTTACCCATCCATGCAGTAAAACACACACACTAGCAGTGAACAGCCCTATCCACGGCACCCAGGGAGCAGTTGGCAGTTTGATGTCTTGCTCAAAAGCACATCAGTAACAACATGCATGGGAATAAAACTGGCAACCTTCTGGTCACAAGACCAGATCTCTAAACACCAGCGATGGCTGCCCATTTAATACAGATATTTTACATATTTTACTCTCTATCAGAAGTTTAGTACATATTTTGTGTAAGGCATCATGAGAAATTTTATTTAATCTGCTATAAACAATCGCAACATTCTTAAGACATGAACTATCAAAATTGGGTTGAAAATTGTATCTAGCCTCAAAATATGTCTACAATTTTGTGCCCCCTGCATATCACCAACCCTTAAAACAATAAAATATACAGTGGCTCAAGTAATATTGTATTGTGTGGGGTATAGTGATTCCCTCTCATACTAAATAAACACATGATGCCTATAATCACTGTTTATCCTCAGGGGGGAAGGGGAGGATATAGTTGACATCAGTGCAGGTCAGAAAAATCATTTTATTTATTATTATTTTTATTATCTACTGGAACGGGATTTAGTGGCATGGAATTCCGAGCTGACTTTGACCTCCGGAGGGCCTGGAGCAGGCTCGGCAAAGCTAGGATCATCCTCTTTAATCCACACTCATTAAGGATGAATTGCATGATAGTGCTCCAGCAAACGTCCACCAAGCAAAAAAAAAGCCCACTGCGGATAAGTGGCGGCTTTGATGGCAAATTTAATAAATTACTGCTGATCAGTGCTTATACAGTAGCATTCTGTAAACACATACACACATACACACACACACACACACACACACACACACACACACACTCAAAGCCTGTTTCAGGGTCAACAACCAGGACTGTAACATGTAATGATGATTACAGTGACACTGTGTATGTTTCAGAGATGAGCATTTGACCAATCACAAAGAGTTTGGCCAGGGCGTTGACAGGAAAGAGGAGGCTTTTAATGAAATGAAAAAATGCAGAGAGCTTTATTGCTGTGAGTCAAGGAGCTTTAGCTTTACACACAGCTGCATTCAGGCCAACAGCACCCGAAGCACCTTTGTATTAGTGGTTGTACACAACCTTCATTTGTAGAGCCTTAAACCAGGCCAGTTCACAAAAACTGAGAAAGAAAGGTTAATAAAGGTAGGCTGTTTGGCTTAATGTCAAAAATATTACATGTTGCCATCTTCAGTTTGCTTAAAGGGGACATGAAAAAGTATTTTTCAGTATTTGTGCACACATGTGCATCTAGAGTGTCAATGGCTCCATATTTCAGAGAACCTGATTAGTCAAGACAATGCTTCCCTTATTACTTAAACCTTTAACATTCTCAACCAAGTGGTAGAGCACATTTAAATCGTTGTTATTGGCAAAGGTATTGAACTTAACACAATGTGATTGTGCCATCTCCACCAATCGGTAGAGATATCTTAGGCTAAAAATCTTCCAATAGAAGCAACTATAAAGGCAACATTTTCTTGTTTGAATGCAAACCAGTAGTGCTTCATAGTCATACCACAAAGAATAAACTGGATCAAATGCTGAATGCTAAATGCTAAAAAGTGTTATCGCATGTTATGGCACAGTTTTTGTATTTGTGGTTTGTTCTGATTGTTATTAATTAGTTCATGTTCTCAAAATGAAAACTACAACCATTATTTCAGTGTTTTTTTTTTACATCAAAACAATTAGAAACAATGTGAATTGCGCAAAATCATTGTTACAGAATGCAAATTTAATGTAATATAATATTACTATGTAACTATGTAACATACTGAATTCTGATTAAATATATGGCTACCTGACAAGAACTTTACATGACTTAAAAGAGTTTAAGCAGTCTAGTTGGAAAGCTCACACTGACCCTCCTTTGCTCTCTACAGCTCAGGTGTTTTCCCCTCGTTCCTCACTGAGAGGTGAAAATGGCCACATCCGCTCATTCTCCTCAGCTCAGCTCAAACCAAAATAACTCCACTCTCTCCCTTTGGAGAGGACTTCTTAAATAAATTACCACTATGCTATCCTCCAATGATGTGATCTTTGTTCCTGAGCAAATTAAAAATTTAAACCCATTTAGTAAGGTGCACAGAGTAACCTGAAACAGTGCTACTGGAAGCCATGCTAATCCACCAGAACCTTGACTTTGGGTCTTTGTGAATAATGGCAGCAGCCCCCCGAGACCTCCGCTAGTGAAGGGAAATCAAGAGCATACGAGCAGCAGATTATTTTTTCATATTCATTATGGTTTGAAATATATTTATATTTGGACCCTTCATCTGCATAAATTCTGTTAAAATGTATACATTTTCCCCTCGTTTTTGAATGGACTTTTTAAAACACATTTTTAAGACTAATATCTGTGTACATCACTTTTAAAGTTTATAATTATTTAAAATGATTTAACTGAAGTATTCTTGTGAAACCTCCCGTCACAGCCTCATCCCTGTCTTGTCTCCATCTGCTCTTTGTTTATGTCATCCACGTGCCATGTCTTGTCCCTGCCCCAGTCACCTCATGTCTTGTCATTACGCAGCCCTGCTGTCTCATCACCAGTCTAATTACATTTGCTATATATGTTCCATGTCTCACAGTCCTCATCACTCATTGTAATGCCACCATGTGTATGTATTATCATGTCATGCTTTTGCCATAGACTTTAGTTTATTGTCAAGTTTTTGTCAATTTCACAGTCGAGTTTTGTTTGTCAGCCACAGTTTTTGAGTTTTGTAAATAAAGCCATGTTTTTGACACCACTACTGCATCTCTCTCCTTCACACCCACAGCACCAAGATGACAATTCAGTATTGTACAGGCATAGTCGGTGACAAAGTCAGCAGGGGTGGGAGCTTCATACTTGCCAACATCAGGCTTTGAAAAACGGGGAAATTTCCAAGTTATGTGAAATTTTTGTGGTAGTGAACATACATAACCAAAGGGCTGAGCACACAAACTACTTTCACTTTCAAAAATATTTAGAACTGGCATTTTTGTGTCCTTTGTGTCCTTCAGAACCTTTGTGTCTTCAGCTCAAAGCATAATAACACACCTGGGTATAATGCAGGACACATGCTCACTTCTGCCTTTGAACTGGGTTGCCAGATACAATGACTGGGAAGTGTTGGAAGGTATGATGATATTTTCTAATATAATATAGTAAAAAAAGAACTCTTAATTTAATTGTTAGTTTCAGCAATTTAACAGCAGAATTGTTTAGATGTCTAGACAGTAGTAACTATTGAATCCAGATCATTGCTTTACCTCAATTACTTTTTTTCTGAGTCAAACAATAACTTCCGCTACAAACTTCAGCGACCAAAAGAAAAGTGGCCATCAATGAAAGTGACAGAGTGTCAATTGAAGAAATGCAGAAGGAGGATAAAAAACAGCTCAGATGAAGATTAAAATAAGAAGCAGCAGGAAAGTAGGTCCTTTAATGTTATCCCTCACCACCAAATGGTCCAAAGTTTTCCCAATTTAAAATCATTGCACTGTACAAAGATATACATTTAATTTTAGAGCAATGTGAAATTCTATTAAAAAGTCATTTTTTGTTTAAATGTGTTTACATTTTAAAATGTAACATATCCTCTTTACGATAGGTAAAGATACAGAACCATGAGACACACATGAGTTTTGAATAAAAGCTTATTACATGGTTATTATGTAATAACTATGTAATAAGCTAAGACACTGTATGTTATAAGTAAGAATAACATCTGGAATTCGTTAAAAGAGCCATTTTTTCTAATTGTTTAGAGGATCAATGAAGATTGTTTGAACTGTAAAATATACTTGTGGGATTATGTACATCCACACATTATGCAACATAACTTGGCAGCAAAACTGACATTTTGTGCATGTCATTACAAAACCAGACTTGTGTGGGTGAAAATGTTTCCAGTAGGTGAAAATGTTTCTTGGATCTGGTGGTAAAATCCTTGTCGATACAATTCTGACAGCATAGACAACCCCGGTTATCATACAATTTGGTTTTTGGACTTTTTTTGGGCAATTTCTGTTCCAGTTATGCTTCATCGACATGGTTTTCGTTGGCATGCAGATCCGTTGGTGTGTGAAAAAGCTCTTGTAAAATATAAAAGCAGCAGCTCAAACACACACTTCATTACTGAGCAACTTCTCCAACCGCAATGGAACTTCTTAGAACATGATTAAGTAGAGCTGGATTGAAGAACAGTTTCTGGTTCTAAATGTTCACCTCAAAGTTCCTCAGGCTTTCATGGTCGTCTGAATATCAGGTGTTGGATCTTCATTGGGTTAAACCAACACATTACCCTGAAGTCAACTTTATTTTCTGTATGTCATGTCATGTCATACGCCATCATCGCTTCGTGATGGTAGGCTGCACAGATAAGTCACTTCTCTCCAATACAATCTGTCTCTGGTTGCTTGTAACAGGCTAGCACCTGATAATCCAGTCCACATCTTGATGTTATCCATCCAGGTTATTCTTGGTCTTCCACGTCTTCTGACTCCCTCCACAAGTCCAGTCATAACACTTCCTTCAATGCTCTCATGTGCTGCCTCATCACATGACCAAAGTAACGTAACTTGCGGGATTTAACGTGCATCAGTAACTCCTTTTGAGTTCTAGCATCTCATAAACTTGCTCAGTGGTCATCATCTTCATCCATGAGATCTTCAGCAACTTCCTGATGCACTTGTTCTCAAAAGCTTGAATACGTCTTTCTTCCTCTTTCTTCAGTGTGCAGGCTTCACATCCATATGT
>BRDA01040274.1:0-23605 GCA_036984385.1 Crenuchus spilurus
CATTCCTGCACAGTTTGGTGATGTCACTGCTCTGACATTACAATTAAACCTGCTAATTGCCTGCTGAGTTGAATCAGGTGTGTCTGATCAGGGAGATCACCAAACTGGGCAGGAATGCGGCTCTCCAGAACCAGGGTTGGCCACCCCTGTCATATACCATAACACATACAGTAACAAAGCCAGTAATCATAATACCTATATACCAATATTCAGGTATGCTCAAAATGTCATTATATAAACAAATAAAATAAAATCTTTAGATAATGTTGAGGTATGTCAACGTTACCATCAGTTGCTGATGTGACACTAATTATTGTAACACTGTGCCACTATACTTACTCCTCACTTGCATGAAAAGGTAATGTTAATGTCAGTACATGCCTGGAACTGTATTTGCTAAAAAGAGTTGGGTGGAAAAAAAACACTTTGGCGAAAATTGGCCAATCTGCGAATACTAATCAATCATAGTTAATTTAATTGGAAAGTTAATTAGTCACAGATTCACGCAGCAAGCAACAACGGTGTTCACTGGAATATTCAATAACATTCATGTCTTTATTATACTGATCAGAAAGCAGCGAGGCAGGACAGGCAGAGCAGGTGACATGGAGGTGAGAAAAGGAGCAAATGTTAAATAGTCAAGACTGAATAATGACATCACAACAGTTTAATCCTAAAGCACAGACTCTGGTTCACCTCATTCTTTCTAGTCACTAGTTTATTGTTAATATTACATTGACAGTGAAACAAGAAAAAGCAGATAAATATAATACAATACACAATCAGACATCATTCTATGTGTTCAAGTATTGACAACCTTCAATGAACAGCAGCAACTCTTGCACTTTATGGAACTCTACATCCCCGTCAATAAGACGAGAGAATGTCAATATAGATATAATTAGCAAAGAAAAGTAAATCAAGCAAGCAAACTACATAATTTCCCAGGAGTGAACTGATGAATTACTATGCACTCTTCTATACTGCACTGTGGGAAGGTGTTAGTAATTTACTGCTTGGTGTTGAGCTGGTATGTATTCGAGTTCACTATTTCCTCCATACGAGACGAGTAGTAGTCCAGGCTGTAGCCATCAGAAGCCCATGGCATTTTTCATACAATGAATTTAAATTTGCCATCATTTGTTTTATTCATCTCCTCACCTCAGATAAGATTAATTATTTGCTTGCAGTTTTCCAGGACAGCAGCAACATCAGGATGAAAAATAGAGCTCTTTGCCTTCTGGTGAGGCTCAGTGATGTACAGTCTAACCTGGTAAATATTGCAAATTCGCTCCATTCCAGTCAGTAGAGCCTAATGACAACAGGGCTGTCACTGATATCTCCATATTCATGCCATCATCATTTATTCATCCCGTGCTGCCGAGCTTAATCAGCACACAGAGGCTGTTCATCAACATCAAGGGCCTTGAGAGGCACTGGAGGCAGTAAACTTACAGCTCAGGGCCTGGGGATGAAGGCTAGAACACAAAGTGTGTGTTAATTCAGAAGAGTTAAGGTGATAAAGTTAAAAATAACACAATAATAGTACTTACTGAGTAAGGCTTCCTCTGAGTGCTGTTAAATGATCTCTGAGTAAGTGTACCTTTTAGATGGACAAAATCCCAAAAACAGTTTAATTTTATATAAATTATTCATTAATCTCAACCTCCATGTGTGCATATTAGAGGTTCACTGACCATGATTGGATATAGTGTAGTGTCACACTCTCTAGGTCCCTATTCATTTACTTACAAATGTGAAATGCAGTACAGTGTAATGGTAGCTCACTGTGTAATTTAAGCAGCAAAATCTGAACTGCACTTCAGGGCATTTGTAAAGCTTTGATGCCACCTAATGGACAAAACCAGATACAATACAACCTTAGCATTTGTTTAGCATTACTATTAAGAATGAAAGATAAATTTCTTAAATCAAATGAGGAAAAAAAAGATGTACTGGTTGTGGGTTTTGAGATGCAGGTGGCTACTGGTGCTTTAATAACAAGAATAACTGCTCTCACATACAATGTGGGTGTTGTCTTTGACCCTCAGCTATAATTCACAGTACACATTAAAAAGCTTGTTCAGTCATGCTTCAGAAACGCTGCGAAAATCAATCTACCTTTCAGGATTTGGAGAGAGTTATCCATACTTTTGTATCATCATACAGAGGCAAGTACTGTACACTTGCCTGAGTCAAGGAACTTTGAAAACGCTTCAGTTGGCACAGAACGCCACTGCTCGGCTTTTAACTAAAGCTGCAGGTAGAGAGCACATCACTTCAGTGTTAGCCTCTCTTCAGTGGTTGCCAGTGAAATTTAGAATTGATTTTAAAGCACTATTTTGAACTTCCAAGTCTTGTAATGAGATCTGCAAAGAAATTATCTGCAAAAAAAAAGGCTTATGACTACCCAAAACAAAACTGAAGCGAAATGGAGGCTGTACATTTGCCATGTATGCACCTAAACTCTAGAACAGTCTTCCCCTCCGAATTAGAATAGCAGATTCCACTTCATCTTTTAAGAAACTGCTGAAGACTCACCTCTACACTCAGGCCTTTCTAAGCTATGATCATAGGCTGTTGGTTTAATATAGCTTGTAATTCTCATAATTTTCTTTTGTTTTATGTTTGTATGTTTTGTATTTTATGTAAATTTGTTATTTTATTTTTTACTTTATATTTCATCTTGTATTTTTATCTTATTTTGTAATTCTTTTTTCCCCTCTGTTATTATATCTTCAGTATTGTGAATCACTTTTTGGCATAGGCTTTGAAAAGTGATATATAAAGAAAATGTACTTATTGTAGTAATGATGCTTAATATTGAATAAGTTTAATATAAATACAGGCTGTTCAACCTCAAAAATAACACCTCAAAGGCAAATATAATTTCAGAAGCTACACTGAGCTCACATACTAGTTCATATCTCTATGTTCACAAAACATATAACATATAACACACACACACACAGTTCTGGATATTTCACTTTATTTGACTTTTTTATATTTTTACTTAATTTTAAGTCCAAGTATTCAGTATTAATAAAGGCTCTTAAAAATACAGTACTTCTAAATCCAAACCTCACTTTTTTCTACAATGTAGTGTACTGTGTCTCTTTACAGTTGATGGTACAATGTGTAGGGAAATGCCACCCCCTACTGGTGAGACCTGTGTATCATAGTACAGTATATCAATTTATGAACAACGTCATTAGTAAATACTGCTGTAAAAGTTAAAATCATCCTTCTAAAATGCTGAAAACAAAACAGGAATATATTTTTATACTTAAATATTAACAAATAAAATATTAACATGGCTCAGGTTACACCTACATATTCAAGACAATAAAACAGCATGTAAAGTAGGTTTGTGTAGTTGGCAAGAACCTGGCAATAGGATACATATTGTGGTACAGGGGTTAAGATTTATTACACTGCAATAAATTACTTAAGGTGATATATTGTGATTTCTTAAATGTCACTCCAGGAAAACTGTCATTGGTGTGTCCTACACTACGTGTTTACATTGCATTGAAAGAGTCTAATGGCTGCTGTCTAGCAGTCAGGGGTTTAGACAACACAGACTGGAGCATTGCCATGAACTTTTGCATATAAACAATTAAAAATGTGAGCTGTATTACAGAATTGTTACAAAAACACAAAACATATTATGATACTCGTGTACTAATATTTCTTACACCCCTAATGTTAAGAGTACCTCCTTGACAGAAATAAGGGCTGTCATTAATACCTCATTAAACATTTAAAATTGACCTTCTCAATGAATAATCTACAGAAATATATCTTCTCAACGAGTGAGGGCAATTAACAGGCAGTAGATGCATATTTTAAGAATCAATAATGTGATTTTTGTACTCATTATTATTTTGATTACATTTCTTTTACTTAAATCAAAGTATTTTATCAAAACATATTTTGGCACAAAGCATCAAAACAACATGTTATATAGGGTTGAGCCTGATACTCGTTTCAAATGAGTACGAATAAAACATTTGTGACGAGTAACGAGCATGATACGAGTAAAACTCGTCAATATCTGTGCTCGTGCTGAAGGAAAATCCTCCTTGGGTAACTGACTTCCCAAGTCTTCAGCGCAGCGCCCGCCCCTCCCTACGCAGACACATCTCTGCCAGAGCTGTGCCTCTCTCACACAGTCACTCAGTCACACACACATGCAGACACAGACACACACACACACACACCTTAATCAACATTGTTTAACTTTGTGTGGGAAAAAATACCAAGAACTTTGGATAGTAAAAATAAACAAATTATTGAAAGAAAAAAAATCAGTTGGATCATAAAATTAATAAATAAATAAATAAATAAAAAAGGTTATGACAACTCTTGTTCATGCATACTTAGTAGTTCATAATTTCCTACTGCATGAGTTGTATTCATTCATGCACTTAAAAATATTAATGTTCTGAATTTATAAAACAAACTTGTTCTGTAAATAGTTCTCTTACTTTTGTGATCAAAAACATTGATTTGAATCTCAATGTTCAGGCTGTTCTGTAAATAGTTTTCAAATAAACAATACATATAGCAACTTCTGATCAATCCATATCAATTTCAGACTTAAAATAATGTACCAATTTAAGCCCCGCCCAATTCCGGTTTAGGCCCCGCCCATTCCGAGTACAGATACAGATAATTTAGATGGTTGAACAGATACAGATACAGATAGTGGTGTTCTTGATCATCCTTAATGTTATAATATGTTTGCAGTCATGGTCATGGAGTGCCACAGTCATGCCTGTTGCAGTGCTCTTCCTGCTTCAACATACATACCTCAGCTCAGAAAGAGCCTGTTGGATCAATACTTGGATCAGGTGTGTTGGGAGCTCTAATGTGAAGGGTACTGACACTCCAGGACCAGGATTGAGAACCACTGATATACATGTTTTGCTCTTCTTCTTCTTCTCCTTTTGGCCTCTCCGTTTATCAGGGGTTGCCACAGCGAGTCAAACTCCTCCACCTCACTCTGTCCTCTGCATCTTCTGCTCTCACACCAACTCCCTTCATATCTACATTGACCACATACTGAATCTCCTCTTTGGCCTTCCTCTCCTCCTGCTGCCTGGCAGCTCCATCTCCAACATTCTCCTACCAATATATCCACTTTCCCTCCTCTGTACATGTCAAAACCATCTCAGTCTGTGCTCTTGAACTTTGTCTCACAATTTTCCAACCTGTGCTGTTCCTCTGATGTTCTCATTCCTAATCCTGTCTATCCTGGTCACTCCCAAAGAGAACCTCAACATCTTAAGCTCTGCCACCTCCAGATCTGCTTCCTGTCTCTTTGTCAGTGCCACTGTCTCCAAACCATACAACAAGGCTGTTCTCACTACTCTCTTATAAATCTTTCCTTCCACTTTAGCTGAGACCCTTTTGTCACACATCACTCCTGACACTTTTCTCTTCTACCTGCTTCCTGCTCTCACTACAGATCACAATGTCGTCTGCAAACATCATAGTCCACGGCGATTCCTGTCTAACCTCATCTGTTAGTCTGTCCATCACCAGAACAAATAAGAAGGGGCTCAGGGCCAGTCTTTGATGCAGTCCCACCTCCACCTTGAAACTGTCCGTCACTCCTACAGCACATCTCACCACTGTCATGCTGTTCTCATACATGTCCTGAACCAGTCTAACATACTTTTCAGCCACTCCAGACTTCCTCATACAACACCACAGTTCCTCCCTTGGCACCCTGTTGTAAGCTTTCTCTAAATCCATAAAGACACAGTGTAGCTCTTTCTGACCTTCTCTATACTTCTCCATCAGCAGTCTCAAAGCAAAAATTGTATCTGTGGTATTCTTTCTTGGCATGAAACCACACTGCTGCTCACAAACAGTCACCTCTTGTCTAAGCCTAGCTTCCACAAGTCTCTCCCAAATCTTCATTGTGTGGCTCATCAACTTGATGCCCCTGTAGGAGCCACAACTCTGTACACTGCCCTTGTTCTTGAAAATCGGCACAAGTACACTTTTCCTCCATTCCTCAGGCATCATCTCATTCTCCAGAATCTCCTTAAATAGTCTAGTCAAAAACACCACTGCCAACTCTCTGAGACTTTTCCACACCTCTACCGGTATATCATCAGGTCCCACTGCCTTTCCATTCTTCATCCTTTTCAAAGCTTTTTTCACTTCATCCTTGCTAATCTTTGTTACCTCCTGTTCCACAATTTCTACACCTTCCAACCTTCTTTCCCTGTCATTCACTTCATTCATCAGCTCTTCAAAATACTCTTTCCATCTTTCCCTCACCCTCTCTTCACCTGTCAGTACATTCCCATTTCTATCCTTAATCACCCTGACTCACTGCACATCCTTTACATCTCTATCCCTCTGTCTCACCAGTCGATACAACTTCTTCTCTCCTTCCTTACTGTCTAACCCAGGCATACTCATTGTGCGGCTCCCGAGCCACATGCGGCTCGCCGTGCTTTATTGGTGGCTCTTGTGACTGGTTACGAAAGTACGCCAGCACAGCCAAAGTATTTTAAAAGTATGTTACAGAGACATATACTGCAATGCCCTTTACATTCCAAGCACTTGCCCTCTCATTTTGCCTCAATTAAAGTTGGTTCCAAATCGGGGATACTGTGGAACCTGGCAACACAGGCACTGTTTCCAACAGCAGGCTGCACGAGACTCTGCTGTTGCCAGGTTCACGTTTTAACACTTATAAAAGAACTAATAAAACACTCATGTTACCATATTATTAATGACTTTAAGATAAACAGCAATACTGATGATAAATCCCTTATAAACAAAATACTAAGTCGTACACTCGTACACAGTTGTTTTGCCATCACTTCAAACGTGTGACAGACATATTCTGGGCTAGTTTAAGCTTCTAAAGGGCGGGTTTTAGACTGACTTTAGGCTGGATATTTTTGTTGGACCTGGCAACCCTGCAGCAGGGCGGCTACATGGCAGCAGCGATTCTATAAGCTAGCTAGAGCAATATATTCAGTGTGTAAAGTTTAGCCCATAGGTGTGTTTATTTTTTTCCATTATTTGAGTGACTTGGGGTGATATTGTGGCTCTCTCCTTGACTTTGATCTGTCAATATGGCTCTTTTGGAAAAAATAGTGAAGATCACTGGTCTAACCTCTCGTATAACTCATCATAGGCCTTCTGCTTGGCCTTTCCTACCTCCCTCTGTGCCCTACGCTGCATCTCCTTGTACTCCTGCCTACTCTCTTCAATCCTCTCTCTGTCCCAATTCTTCTTGGCTGACCTCTTCCTCTGAATAACCTCCTGCACTTCCTCATTTCACCAGAAAGGTTTCCTTGTCTTTGCCTGTCGAGAAGAAACATCCAGTACCTTTCTGCCTATCTGTCTAATCACTGTTGCTGCTGCTACCCAGTCATCTGGAAGCTCATTAATACCACCCAAAGCCTTTCTCAACTCCTCTCTGAATTCCTCACAACATTCTTTTCTCAACTTCCACCATTTGTTCCTCTCTTCTGCCTTTACCCTCTTCCTCTTCCTAACCCCCAGAGTCATCTTGCACACCACCATCCAATGCTGTCTAGCTACACTCTCCCCATCCACTACCTTACAATCACCTATCTCTTTCAAGCAACCTCGTCTACACAGGATGTAGTCTACCTGTGTGCTCCTGCCTCCACTCTTGTAGGTCACCTTGTGCTCCTCCTTCTTTTGGAAATATGTGTTATCCACAGCCATTTCCATCCTCTTTGCAAAATAGACATGATTTGCTATGGCTTAATTATTTTTTTAACTGAGCAGTCATGACGTTCTGTCCATGTAACAGGTGGGTTTACAAGTGCCTGTCCCATTATTGCAGTTAACAGCAGCAGTATCAGGTGTCTGATAGTTATAAAAAAGCAGGTGAACTTTTGTTGGCAAATAAGATTTACTCCACAAAGTAGGCATGGCTCCATCAGGTTTGCAGATTAAAGGAATAATCTAGATATGGGCCTAATATCTAGGTACTACAACTTTACTTTGCAGGTGATTACAGTTACCTATTATAACAGAAGTGAGAAGCTGTAGGGAATCATAAGAAATCTGGATTTGAATGCCAGTTTAATGTCATTTTAAATCTACATCATACCATGTCAAATCAGTTTTGTTCTCTGGTCTGTAACTGGATTTCATGCTTTAGGATAGATGCTTGAAATTCAAATTGAAGTAAGCATATAATTCATCCATCCATTCTCTAAACCATTTAATCCAGTTCAGGATCACAGTAAATCCCCATACCCCTCCACTGGGTATTAGGCATTTACAGGTGCATAAAAAAATGGAATATCATGGAAAAGTTTATTTATTCTCAAAAAGTGAAACTCCTTATACAGATTGATTACATACAGTGTGATCTATCATCACAAAGTAAATTTTGCATTTCATTTGGAAATCAAGGTCTCCGAGTCTGGAGGAAGAGTGGAGAAGCACACAATCCAAGCTGCTTGAGGTCTAGTGTGAAGTTTCCACAATCAGTGATGGTTTGGGAGACATGTCATCTGATGGTGTTGGTCTGCTGTGTTATAACAGGTCCAAAGTCAGCACAGCCACCAACCAGGACATTTTAGAGCCCTTCATGCTTCCCTCTGCTGACAAGTTTTATGGAGATGTGGATTTCCAGCGGGACTTGGTACCTGCCCACACTGCCAAAAATACCAATACCTGGTTTATTAACCACAGTATCATTGTGATGATTGGCCAGTAAACTAATGACCTAAACTCCACAGAGTGTCTATGAGTTATTGTCAAGAAGAATATGAAAGACACCAGACCCAACAATGCAGACAAGCTGATGTCCGTTATCAAAGCAACCTGGGCTTCCATACCACCTCAACAGTGCCACAGGCTGATTACCTCCATGCCACACCTCACTGGTGCAATAATTCATGCAAAAGGAGCCTCGACCAAGCACTGAGTGCATATACTGTACATACACTTCTGTAGAACAACTTTTATGTATTAAAATAATTTTTTATCATATATAATATTCTAATTTTTTGAGACTTTGCTTGAAATAGACACTCTGTGTGTAACGCATCTATATGAGTTTCACTTTTTGATTCAAATTACTGAAATAAATTGAAAATACATTAACTTTGATGATATTCAGCTTTTTTGAGACGCACATGTATAAAAATTCAGCTTTTTTTTTTTATTTCCTCACTGATGGACTAATAAAGGATTCTCTTATTTTATATCATATTCCCTCTATTCATATTTTACAGAGATTCACTGTAAAAATTCCATCAAAGTAAGTGGCAGACAAAAGCAGTCAAACAATACTGTATCTCCCTATGCAGAGATTCTCAACTGACCATTAACCAACCTTTTACAACAGATGCAGCAGATAAATGTAAAGGTATATTCCTTAGAAAGCAGTGTTTTTAGGCTGCCATCCTGGACATTTGATCAGCATCTGAGTTACTTTAAGTAAGCTGAAATCTTGTTTGGGTGAATGAAATACCCTCCGTGCTCAGAGATCATTATGCACGGAGACAGGCCAATATGGTGAGAGCCAAACAAACTCATTCAGTCCTCTGGCTGGACAATGACAACAACACCTGACACAGTGAAGGACCCAGCTGTTTTCCAGGCCAATGTGATTACAGAAGGGAACGGCTTGGATAATAATAGTCAGATGACAGGCTACAATAATCATGAATATACACTCAAACGTATACATATTTAACTCAATTACAGTATACATACTCGTATACTCCTTATTCTCAAAATCAAGACTCAAATGAAAACAAGAAACACTTTTAAAACAGAAAATACCATATTTACAATTCAATGTTTCACTGAATAAAAAAGCTTTATAGTGAATCATCATTAATGTAACTAAAACATGAAATGTACCAAGCATACAGTTCATATTACTAGTTGTCCCATGTGCAGTACAATTCAACAATAACAGAGTTTAATACATTCAAATATACATTTTTGTTAAGAATCTTTCTCCAAATACCACCTTCTTTCGTTATTCTAATGGTTATTTGCTTGCAGTACGGCTTCTTATTTCAGTACTCGAGTCTGTATAGTCTGCATAATGAACATCTACACACTCTAATCATCACATGCAAATGGAATATATAAGAACATTACAGAATGCTAGAATTCGGCTAATGCAGTACACCTCGTTCTGACTCATTTCACAAGTGCGTTGCACTAAATTTATAACCAGTGTGCCACCAAAATCCCTCCCACCACCATAATATGGTTTATTACAGCTGTCACTCCACATGAGGCAAAGATGATTTGCTCCACTGAAGGCAGCATAAATCCTCCCAGTGCACAAGGCACTAAAATGATCAATATCACATCAGCATCAATGTGCCTAGAGCCATGGTTTATAGATAATTCATATCTTCAACAATCCTATTTTGGCTTATGGAAATCATGGAATGGTTTGTGCTTTTGTACGAGAAGAAGCATAAAGAGAATTCAATATATTACAATTGTGTAATATCTAAAAGTAGACTTTATTTATCAATGTATTGAAAAGTAAGTATGGTGAAGTCTTTGTGATTATGCAAATAAACAAGCTAATGGTCTGCTTTTCCACACTAATGAAAAAAATCCTCTGAGGCTTCTCTATTGTGAAGAAATTGAAAAGGGCTAGTTCGAATCTCAATTCATGGACAACTACATTGGAAAGGTGACAAAGGATTCATTCTAGTTTATTATTGCTTTTAACCTTTTGTCTTTTCAGCCAGGATATAAACAAACCATTTTAGACTTAGAAACACAGCAAATCACATGAAACAAGCTAATCAATTCACCCTGCAGAAGATGCAAGCTCAGAACTGAAAATGTTCATCCGTCAGACTCATAAACTGTCATCAAGGACCTTGTTGAAAGCTCTTAACTGGTTCTAGTTTGCAGGATCTTTTTAATCATTAAAAGTCATCTTGAACTGCTTAGCATGTGAGCACTACCTCAAATGACTTCCTACACTCTCTCAACAGGAAGAACCATGACGATCTTTACAAACTCTTTACCTTTCTTGGCAGGTTTTGCCCAGGAGATGATACGTCTAACCAGACAGCAGTTAAGCAGCACTTTTGTAGAGAGGCCATGGTTTCTAGGGAAGTGGCACAAGTCCTCCCTCCAGTGGGCTCTTTTGGCTGGTGTGGACATACTTATGCTCCGACTGTTCAAAAACAAACACCAGATGTTAGAACACAGACATTCAAGTATGCTTTCATGCTGTTTTCTTACTGCATAAGTAACAAATTCATATTTGATCAGTTTAAGAAAGTAAAGCGCACTAAAGAATGACTCTTGCTGCTTTCTGGGATGCAACACTGTTCTCTCTAGGGTTGTTTTTCCTAACCTAAAAGTGTCTTTCTGCCAGCGAGCCTGGGGAGCTTCACTTTTCTGACAGAGTTTTGATCATCCAACTCTCCGAGTGCTTGCCCTAGCTCTGAAAAGTTCAAACCGTGCCAAGCTGTGTTGGAGAGAGTAGAGAGCTCCATTAACAATCATCCTCCAGAATTAAAGTAGGATATTTAAAGTTATCCAGAATCACTGAAAAAATTAAGTAGTACAAGCACACCACAGAATTTGGACAAATACCAAACCTGTGATTAGACCACTGCAGCAACATGTCTGTACTTTCAAGGCAAATACATTAGCAAATTATCTGCACATCACTATTCTATCTGTCAAAGATAAACATGATCACAGTCAATAAACAACTAATTTCCAGATAATCCACTTAGAACATGATCTTACCTTGTATGATGAGGCTTTATCTTCCCCTGTTGAGTAACAGCACAGTCCTCAGATTTCACTCAACTGACCGTTTTCCCTTTCTTCCGAGCAAGTGAAATGAGAGTGATGGCAGAAGGAGGAGGAGGAGGAGGAGGAAGAGAGAAGGAGAGTGATTCCTTGTGACCAGCCCACGGCCAATGGACTCAGCCCCCAGACCAACTCTCGCTGAAGGAAAGCACAAGCAGTGCATCACCATCATTAGTGTCCCTGAGTGTCCACAGAGACAGTAGCGTGATCTATTCACATCAGCGGCCACCTCACTCACCTTGTGATTTACAGACAGGAGTGTACACTGATGGGTCAAAGCCCTTGTCAGCCTTACAGCAGGAACATTTATAGAACTGCCAAGTCTACATACATGAATGGGCATTAATCTCTCTGCGCAAAAATATGCACAAAACCAGTGAACTCGCATGAATATCACTCATTTGAACACTATCCTTCAGTCCTCATTCTCCTCCCCTTTACCCACACAGGGGTGCAGACAGACTCCCCTACTGCTCATCTGCCATAATTAGCAACAGTAGGCCCCCGCCCACTTTCTACCCCCACCAGAATCACACAGCCTACTACAGCTGACCCTGACAACAGGATGAAAGAGGCAAATTTGAGATAGAAATAGTGGCTATATAAGGTTCTGTTTAAAAATAGAAGAAGCCTCTGATTGTATACTTACCTCCTAACATAGCAAACTGAGATGTAAAATTAACAATGCCTCCATTTCTACTTTTTCCCAAATGTGTACAATTCAACCTCATATCTTAACCTGAAAAAGGATCCTGCACTTCACATTTGACAGATGTGAGGCAGCTCTGAGTTGTGATGGAAACTATGACACATAAGTTTGTGAAATGTGAAAATGGTGAAACTTTCCACATCAGCGTAGTAAACTTGTAAATGCACTTAAACAATGTCCGCTGGCTCAGGTCTCTACTGATTGGTCCATCAGAGCTGAGGATGCTGCGCTTTCCTCCGAGCATGTTGACTCCCCAGTGACGGTGTATCAGCGGTAGTTGGAAAAGAGACGGTGGCTGCATCACATGCATCGGAGGAGGCTTGTGCTTTTCTTCACCTTTCTAGAGTCAGGAACATTACAAAGTGATGGGCAGAGCTTCTAGCGGCTGGGATCAGTTAATTGGCTACTACTATGTTGGGAGGGGGGAAAAATGGCAAATACTACAAATTAAATATTTTTAAAAAAATACACATACTTCTATAAAGTACTTAATTACTTCCAGAATTCATTGATGGGCAAGCAAAATGTTTCCCAACTTGTGGTCACATGACAGAAAAAAAGTACTGTAAATGATTATGCAAAGTGTTATTTTGAATACATGTATGTTTATTTAAATTAAATAAACAGCAGAAAAACTGTTGGAAACGAGTTTAACAGTCAGAGCACATGCACAGCATAACATACAAATCAACTAAAGCTAAGCAGGCTTGGGTCTGCTTAGTACTTGGATGAGAGACCACCACTTGAAGGGACTGTTGGAAGTGATGATGTTGGGCACAACAAGAGGCACAGGAGTGATGAGGACACTGTACTGTAAAAATGGCTCTTCTTTCCAATGAATCCGAGGTCAGAAAAGACCCCAGTCACTTCCTCTAAAAGAGTAGGGTTTTTGGGTTGTTTCCCCAGTGCACTGGATGAACTTCCTAATCATCCCCATCTGTAAATTTGTCTATTAGCTAATGGGATGTGAGCATTCTGGTGTGGACTGGCTGCTGTCACATCATCCAGTTGGATGCTGCACATGATAGTGGCTATAATAACTGTCCCAGACATCAGTGACCAATGTAATGTAACAATACTCCTGAAAACTATAATTATCCTATATTAGACCTTACAAATGTTGTTTATCACATCTAAAAGTCTGGTCAGTTGTTCAGAGACTTGGTAAAGTAACATCGCCATTATTTTAGTACAATAAATGATGGCTATGACTGATCAGCAATGCTTATCAGTATCTCCAGGTGCTAAAGGTTTATGTTTATCTAATGTGATGTACACATATATATAATATGAAGTTGTAGTAGGTGTGCTAATACGACCTGCAATTTTCTACTGAGGACATGCAGTAAGTTACTGTTTTTTGTGTTTTTGTTCAGCAACCACTGTTGTGTTGGGTACTTCAGTGCTCACAACAGAGATTAAACTAAGCTAAATTGGACTGACAGAAACTGTAGCAGCAGTACTAAAAGTGCAGACCTTTTTAATTAGAGAAGGTTATTGATCTCCAGTTGAGTACTTCCTTCACTTACAGCAATCGATACAAGTCACACTTTAGGACATGCACGCGTGCGCACACACACACACACACACACACACACACACACACACACACACACACACACTCAGCATCCAGTTATGGCTGTGTCATATTATGTACATCATATAATGTATCACACTGCATTCAAATGATTCTCTATCAAAATCTCTCGTCTAACATTTACACAATAAATTATTTAAAAGGAAGCTGTTGTCTCCTTGAATATTTCAAAAATGTTTTGTTAGTCCAAACAACACTTTGGCTTAGGGCAGCTGAATGCATCCGATTGTTAATCGTTATATTATTCACGCCATGATACCATAGAAAGATCACAATATGAATATAAATACTCCTACAATCACTGACGTTTCTGTTCTGTGCACTCTACAAACATCAATATAAGCTCCTGAGTGTCCGGAGAGTGAAAACTTCTAATGCGCATAGCCGTAGCATAGTTTGTTTGGATGGGAACAACAAACTATAAAATGTGCACATTTTCTAAGACAGCAGCTATTTTTGTAGCCTTACTTTGAGTTTAATATCAAGTAAGAACAAAATATGCACTGACCCTGAGAGACAATGTCACTGTCAGATGTTAACACTTGTTGGTGGCATGTTAGTGCCACATTTTTGGGCTCTGAGTGTCGTCCACATGGCGAAGGTAATGTGTAAAAGACTTCCCGACCAGATTTCCGGATCCAAGAGGACTTTCTCTGAGAAAAATAAATGGGAGTTTCAGTAAATCAACTCTATTTGCATCTTGTTGCAGTCAAAAATGCTTCAAACCCAATACATTATATTCAGTGTATATTTATTGTTGGAATATCACTGAATGCTCTGAAATAAGAGTTAAAGAGGAATAGGAATATTGCTACATGCAAGCTAACACTGCTGTACATTGAACTGACCCAGTTATACTGCCAGCATTGCCAAAATACCCATACAAACCACCAAACCTTTACCAAATCTGCTGGTAAAGTTACTTTGGCAGTTGTACCTACAGTATCAGTAACTCATGTTGCTATATATTAGTGTTTTGATTGGAGACTTAGCCCTACCATACACCTAACAACTTACACACGATTTTACAGTCGCAGACACATTTTCAAAGTCGGGTTAAAATCATGAGAGTCTTGCTAGTCGAGTTGCAGTCGCGTCATCTCGATCGTTAAGTGTAAGGTGGTCAGGACTGAAAGTTATAGTCAGTTTTTTTTGCGTCATGGCGTTCCGATAAAATCAAACATGTTTAATATTATAACAAAAGTCATAAGAGTTTAATCAAGCAAATAGAACAAGTAGAAAACTACGGTTCTCCTGGACTGTAGAAAATGAGGAGAACCTAGTGGAGCTGTGGAGCGAGAAAGAGTTTTACCATTTATTACACGACAGACGAAAAGGAAAAAAATGGACAAATTGCTGAAACAATCGAAATCACAGGTGAGTGTGCTATGCTAAAGCTAACTAGCTAACTAAACATGACTGAATGGGGCTATTTAACGATAATTTTAATCTTAAAAGTTATTGTTTTCCCCAACAGCTTGAAGAAGCCTTTAGTCTGTTAAAAGTCTTTTCAGAATGTTTTCAAAGTCGTTAGGTGTATGGTAGGCTTTACTTTCACGCATAGATCAGTACAAAGCACTGGATCTGTTAGCTGCGTTTAGCACTGCTAGAGTACGAATGGATGCACAAATGTTGCTATAAAATGTGAAAAGAAATAATTTTACATCAGATACAGATATAAGAAGTTTGTCGATACATACCAGACCTAAGACCTTGTCACATCAGCACTTTAAACTCTACATAAAGTAAAAGTGCTTCAAAGCTCTGTCCTAGTTTTCAAGGTCTCAAAGCTTAATGCACTTGTGAATCAGTGGGAGTCAGCCCTTCCCTTTTGGTCTTCCAAAGTCATTGTACTTGGGAGTGTGGCAGTTATGTGACAGGCGCTGCTGTGCTTGGACTCAGTGGGGCCAGACAGAGTGCTGTGAATGTGGGCCGACCACAGCTCGAGCATTAACACTGTGACCTTGGCCCCCATCAACAAAGCAGCTAATGGGAGGAACTCATGAGAGCATGTCAAATAGTCTCTGGCCTTCTACCACAGCTATTCCAGGTGGCTTAATGTGGTATTTGAAGAAAATATTCATTAGTTTGCATTTAATTAGATTCATGCTTAAATGCCTACATGAGTTGTAATGGGTTTACGACATGGAGCAGGTTTACAGCACATAACAGCTTTTCACAAGTGCTGTAGTAATGTTTATGTTTGCCAATGACTGCTGGATTTTCAGAATGCTGTTCAAATAGGCTTGGCTAGGACTGCGACCATGAGGGAAGTGGGGAGAAGGTAATGTAGCTAGATAAACATGCTTCAGGAGATGTTTTGTTTATAAATTAACATAACGGTTTAACAATTCAGTGTTCATAACTCTATTTGCTATGAAAACCTGAAAACTCCAGATATATGTTTTTTTATCTATGAAATAAAAAGGGGGTACAGTCGTAGTTTCATATATTTTGTAGATGGCATGGTGCCCTGTTTGTAATCCCTGGTTTATTGTGTCTTGAAAAGACGTTTGTAGCGATGTTGTTGACTCACTTGACACTTCTAGGTCATGATTTACACAGCAGTTTTCTGTACTAGGTGAACAAGTGGTGGACATCTGCCCATCTACTCTACTCCCAGGTCTGTCTTAGGATTTTCTTGTTTGATCTTCATTTGCAGGGATATTTCTGAAGTAAATTCCATTTACTTATGTTATTGATATGCTTTATGGTGTCATTTTTTTATTTTAATGCTATATTTTCTGTTCATTCAATAACTCAGCATTATGAAAGTACAATATTTTCAGACTTTAGAATCACATTGAGGCTTTACTTCACACTGGTTTCTGAGCAGCACAGCAGCACAAAAAAGCCAGTTTCTGGCACCCTGATCTAGTGCTGAATCATGACCTAATGCCTGAGTCACAAACTGGCATGTTAACCAGAATACAATACATTGTGTGGGGTTTTTTTTGTTTGTTTTTGCCAATTTTCTTCCTTCCCCAATGTGGTAGTAGCCAATTAACCCATCCCATTCACTAGGGGGCTTTCCCCATCACTTTGCACTGTCCCTGACTCTAGGAGGGTGAAGACAAGCACAAGCCTCCTCCATTGCGTGTGATGCTGCCACCGCCTCTTTTTGAACTACCACTTGATACACCATCACTGGGGAACCAACACGCTCAGAGGGTTCCCAGCTCCGAATAGACCAATCAGTAGACGCCTGAGCCAGGTGGACATTGCAATGTGTGAGTGATGGGGAGAGTGAGATTTCATCTACCCGCCCAGAGAGAGCACTACCAATTTTTGCTCTCTTGGGCCCCAGCTGTTGATGGCAAACAGCATGACCGGGATTCAAACTCGGAATGCTCTGATCACGGTGTCAGCGTCTTAGCCTGCTGAGCCACTCAGGGCCCCTCAATACATTGTGTTTAAATGCTATAAATTACATCACGCTGCATGTTAATGAATTACAAAAGAATGATACAATGGGGCAAAACATGCAAATTTCACTTTCAAAGCATGTAATTTAACAAGTTTGAATATATCTTATGTCAATAAACAAACAAACCATGAAGCATTTTCTTATAGTAAAGACATGCTCAAAGAATGCCAGCTTTATGTTCTCTACACAGAAAAACAACCACTGATTCCACTGCTGCAAATATGTTGTCTGGGTACCACTGAGGCTGTAGGATTTGTTAGTGTCGGTTTGTAATTAAATACTTAACAGAAATGCAGATGGAACACTGTACACCCCCCCTCCCTATCTGACAAATGAAGTTACACAAACACACACGCACACCTTTTCCTAGTCTTCCCCTCCCTGAGGGAGGACTATCAGTCGATGTGAAGGCATGTCCGCATTAATTATTCAGCTAATGTGCCGGGTAACAGGAGATAACAAGCAGCACTTTAGCAGTCAGCCTGCTACAACATCCTGATACAGACCAAGTCTTGGTGATATAGATTTCCCCTAAGTAAGGCTGTGTTACAATGCTAAGCAGAGCAAACGACAATGCTCTCAGGTGTTACGTTTCTTTCACTGTTAAACCTAACGTCGGCCTATTAGCTAGTCTGTCTACTTTCTCTGTAGCTCAGCTGTGTAAGGACTTATTTCAGCATTTTTAAGAATGATCACCTATAAATGGAGAATGGCAGAAATACATATAAGTTATAAATTTATAAGAATTAAAAGTCAGAAAATTAGGCTTTGTTAGTCTCAACACCAACATGCATCTGAGCAGTTCAGCCACTGGAGGTCAGTATTCCACACTAATACAGAACAAGTTCATTCACACTCTAATTCACACTGTACATACAATTCTGGTATTCATGGCTCTGTGCAAGATGCAAGATGCACTAATTCAAATCCAAAATGTAAAAAAGTCTACATTCTGTAGAATAAACAATCACTCGGCAGAAAAAGAGCAAATTAAATGCCAATTGTGATGGCATACCACCACTGGAATAGTCTACGCAGAGCTAAAAGCTACAAAGATGGAACATAAGCTGTGGAACCTGGTCAGACGGGATGTTTTAAGTCTCATGCAAAATCTATAATCCTGTCAATATACACCAATCAGCCATTAAAATAACACCACCTCCAGGTATTGTCTGAGAGGTAGATCATTCTCCACACTGCAGTGACACTGATGTGGTTGTGGTGTGTTACACTGGTACAAGTGGATCAGACGCAGCAGTGTTGGAGATATTATACATTATGTTATCTCACTGTCCACTCTATTAGCTACACCTGTCTTGCTGGTCCACCTTGGACATGAAAAAATTAGAGACAGCAGCTTATCTTTCATTACCCCTCCCCCCTCCCTCCTCCTCCAAAAAAAACCATTCATATTTTAATTATGATATCACAGACTACTCAGCGTGCTTTAGAACATAAATGTAACTTACTGTGAGCTTTAAAAATATCAAACTTCTAGCAAAACTACAGCAGTGAGGTTTTATTATTTTCTCAGGCCTATTTAAGGTGACTATTGATTTCTAGTGTTTGCTAGCAATGTTAGTCTTGCAGCTCCAGTTCTAAACTAAAGAAAAAATGTGGACAACAAACACATTTTGGCTAATCAGCAGTGCCAGCACTCCATCCAAGCAGATCACACCCTTTGCGTAGGGCACCAAAAAAATCAGGCTCATGAAAAATCATCATAATAAGAGTAATCATAATAACGACATATTTAACATAAAAATATGTAAATTATGTTAAGAGATATAAGCAGCAGCGGTTCTACCTTCTGGGACACCCATTTATTTTGTAAACAAAATGATATTCTGCTAATGCATTATTATTATTATTATTATTATTATTATTATTATTATTATTATTATTATTATTATTATTATTATTATTATTATTATTATTATTATTATTATTAAAGTTTTAAGGTTACCATAACTATATAAAGCATAAAAACAAAGTTTGATACCCTATAAGCATACTGCTAAAAAGGAAATAATTACCACCACTTTATGTAGTAGTGAGAAATCAGCCACTTCTGGTATCTATTAACAAAAATTGATAAAACAGATCTTTGTAAAGACAAAACTGTAATCTAAACTGGATAGACCAGTGAGACAGTACCTCCAAATTTCCCAGATCTCAATACAATTTAGAATTAGTAGGATAGATAGAACAAGTTTGATGCCTGGTGGCTCTGCCTCATAACACTGATGCTAACGTATTGGTGCCAGATACCACAGGGCAACCTTCAAAGGTCTTGTTAAGTCATGCCTCAGCAGATCTAACCTGTTTTCACTAACAGCATGTTAAAGAAACAGTTCTCTCAAAAGGTCCGGTCCCAAACAAACTACAGAGCGGTTCATTTGTGGTGAGAACGTATGGTGTGTAGCCGGTTAGTGCTAAAACTGTACTGTAGCTGCTGTCACGTGTCACTAACCCACCACATATACTGTGTCACACGGCACTGTCTCACAGCAGATACATGAAGCCTCTCAAGACAGTTAAACAGTGGGATGGAGACATGCCTTGAGACAGATGAACTCCACGCGGCAACAGCAACAGGATAGTGACAGTTTTAGCTTTTACTGCTGTAGTGTTTACTTTCCTGCTCCCGCACCAGACAGCTCTGCCCAATCAGAGAAGACAATGTGTTCACCTGGTTTGTTGGTACGTTTAGTTTTGTGCCTGTGTGAAAACAAACCAAATAGTAAAGGAAAACGCTACAAGTTAAACTCAGTCTGATTCAGACCAGAGAAACAAGCTACAGGTGTGAAAGCACCATAACAGCCAAGCTATATGCACACATTACCAAACCTTCTTTCAAGCTGTTCAGACTGCATCCAGATCTTAATAAGTAAATCTTAATAAATAACAGGGCTCTAGAGTGGCACCTAATTTCTCAGTGGTGCGACTACAAAAAATCTCAGGTCACAGGGGTGCGACCAGCTATGGAAGTCCATTTCCACCATATACATTTTTTTTTAGTGTAGTTTATCACACTGTTGCAAGTTTGCATCTCTTCATTGTGCCTTTTTATCACAATTTCGACTGTATATTAAACAGTTGTTACATTTGTAACGGGCAGGACCGGTTTAAAGGAAATTTGCAGCTCCTGAATAAAGCAGTATGTTTGCGTTGTTGCCCTTTTAAGGTGTGCAGGCAGAGTGGAGATAGCAGTTAAAAGTCCTTTGGGGATGACTAATTTGCAAACGACTGGTTCTTAGGTTGGAACTATGCTCATTTAAAAGTTTTAAGATCATTTTAAGTTGCCTTCTATTTCTGTTTGAGCTCTTTTAGCCAACTGCTAAATGGCATCAGTTTGTAGCAGGGTTCTTTACTCATTCCAAATTCTATTTAATTCTGACATCCCAAGTCTCCCGGAAGTTCTAGGAGTCTCCCGCATATTATAAGATACATAGCGGCTCCCCGATGCACTGCAAGTCAGATAAAATCTCCCAGAATCTAGAACAAGCAGCCAAGAGCCACACAAACATGCACACAGACTATTTTTCCGACCGCATATATATATATATGGGAGAGTGAGATTGATAGGAAGGCCGGACATGCTATGGTGAAGCGTTCCCCTCGTGTGCAAATTCATGAAGCGCGTGCAAAACAGGGAGGGCTCTAACTGGCCTGATCTCTGCAAGGAGTCTCTCAGTCAGTCAATCAGTGTTTAGTGCGGGCGGGCATTATTTTTTTCTCCTGGACAGCGTGTGTTCAGTGAGAGAAGGAACGTTATGGCGGAGGCAGGGAAGGCAGAGAATATACAAAACTCATTTCCCCTCTGACTAGTTTATAGTGTACCCATGTTTGATAAAAGTGAAAAACAATGAACGTCTTGCCCGCTGTACTGTTTGCCATAGTGATTTCATCATTACTCACGGCGGGCTAAATGACTGTAAAAGGCATGTTGAGGTGAGTTCATGTGACATATACATATTAGCTTCTCAGTTAGTTGTCACATATGCGCTGATGGCCAACATGAAAAGAGCAAACTTCTTGGACTGTGCACTGTCCTATATCAAAAGGTAAAGTGTTATGTTTTCTATATGCTTTGGTCTGTGCCAGATTTTTATGTATCCATATAATATACGTTATTATTATTTTTATTTATTTTATTTTTTATTTATTTATTAATTTATTAAAAAGTTAGTCAAGAGCCCTGAATGACTCACATAACTAGCTGATGTGTTTTTGGGCAATGTATACATTACAAAATTGACAGTCCCCATGGCATTTCACACATTTTGGAAGAACTGCATGAATGTTCAGACATACCATGAATCCACATCACTGACCTACATAAATCCATGCCATTGGCCTACTTAAATCCCATCTCCCTGAATTCTGTGCTAATGTCAAAGACAGACATATAACAAAAAATTTTTATGAAGCTTCTTGTATTCTTGTAAGTTATTGTAAACATCCTCTTTAAATCAGGCCTGTGATAGGACATAAAACTATAGTCCTCTAAAAACTGCCTGCATGTATACTATTAACTACAACTTCTTGTCATGCAGCTCCCTAGATCAAGATTCCACTTTTAGTTTGGCCCTCTACAGATGTGTGTTAAGGCTCCGCTGGTCAAAATTTCTGTTACTGTGAATAGAGAATTGAGTACAAGATAAACTGATCTCCAGAAGGCCAGAAGTTTGTGTACCACAAAATATTTCAGTTATCAGATCATTTTTACAAAAGGTCTCAGATTTTATTAAGATTAAGAGATTAAGATGAACCAATTTGCCAATGTGATTTTCACACAACGCATTTAACCCATTCATGCACAATTTGGACCAATTTCACACACACACACACACACACACACACAGTAGTGAACACACTAGGCTGTGAGAATTTGTGCCCAAAGCGCTGACGCCCGGGGAGCAGTTAGATGCCTTGCTCAAAAAGCACTTCAGTCATGTCCTGTCTGGAAATCAAACCGGCGACCTTCTGGTCATAAGACCAGATCCTTACCACTAGGCCATTGGCTACCTAAATTAACTTGTTAAAGCAATTGCTTGTTTACAATAGCAATAAAAAGGCCACATGTTGCAAATTTCTAATCTATAAATATTGACTCAATATTTTCAAATATTGACAAATATTGACTTCAAATCTTGTGCCAACAGTTAGCAGCTATGGACTTATCAAAGCTGCTGCCCAACACTCTGAAAATAATTGATGCCCACAAAGCAGGAGAATGCTATAAAAAAGATAGCAAAGCATTTCAAGTAACTGTTTCCCCAGTTTGTAATGTAATTAACAAGTGACAGTGGATGTCAAATTGAAATCAAGAAGACCATGAAAACATCACAAGAGAACTGGATTGCTTAAAATGAAAATTAAAACCACTATTTAATTGCAAAAAACTTTCAGGGATACTTAGCAGTCCCTAGTGGTACACAGTTACACTGTACCATGACACCTGCACAAATATGACCTACATAGAAGTAATCAGAAGAAAACTTCAAAAATAAAAACCAGTGTCAGAAGTTGAACATCTGAAGAAGTCTGATGTATTTTGAAGTCATGTGGACTGATGAAGGTAAAGTAGAATGTTTAGACACAATCAGCAAGGTATGTTTGGAGAAAAAGACAAAAATAACACCTCTCTGACTGTTACACATGAGAGTGGATTGTTCATGCTTTTGGTTTGTGTTGTATCCAGCAGCACAGGAAACATTTCATTGGATGAAGGAAGAATGGATTTCAGAAACATCACATACAGGCAACTGTATATGTAAAGATGAAAAAGATGATTTCAATAACAGGATAATGATACCAAGCAGATACCAAGCAAATCCAAAGTTTTTGCCATGGCCCTCACAGTCTGTCAATCAAACCATCATCCCAAGAATCTCACAGGACTCGAGATATCACAAGATTATGGACATTTAACAGAGAAGAATAGAGTAGAAAGAAAGTATTGACCATGCAAAATGCCTAAACATTTGCTTTGGTCTCTTTTACTTTTACAGTTCTGAAAAAAAGATATGATATA
>BRDA01040275.1:1507-11924 GCA_036984385.1 Crenuchus spilurus
AAGTGGTATAATTTTAAAAATCTCTACACGACCAGATGATACTACTACTACTACTACATCATCATCATCATCATCATCATCATCATCATAGTAGACCAGCACATCTCTAAAAATTTTAATATGGTGAAAAGGTTCAGCTCCTCCCACTCTCCACTTTATCAGAAACTCCCCTCTTTAGCCCCGACTGCAGTTGGAGAAGATCAGAATGGTAAAGATTGGATTATTGACACTGCAGGTTAATCTGAGAATCAGTTCTGATCAGCCTGAAATCAGGAGACCAGGTGAATTGGCTACTCTAATTATTACTTTGGTGTGTGTATGAATGTGTATGTGTGTATGTATGTATGCCCAGATATGGTTGGCACTCTGTCCTGGGTGATCCCCCTAGTTCTCAATACAGTCCTCCAGGTGGACGGTCGCTTCCGGTTGAGAGTACACTGTGCAGAATTGGCTACCACTTCTCACCGGAGTGTGTGTATATGGAGTGTGTAAAACATCTTTAGGTGCCTAGAAAGGCGCTATATAAGTGTAATGTGTGTGTGTATGTATGTAGGAGACCTTTTATGATTGTCAGGAGGAGCAAATCAGCCAAAAATAAATCAGCCCAATTATCAAGTAGTGTAAACCAGGCTTAAGGTAGAGTGGACGTCTTTGTTGGTGGTGTTGAAGTGTTCGGGTGAAATTCTTCCCAACTGGCCTCACGCTAGCTGGTTAGATTTGAGCTGACTGCTCCTTTCAGAATAATCTGCTCTGCTGGATGAACATCAACGCCTGCCTGTCACCTTGGCTGCCCTCATGGTGTGCAGCACTTGCTCATCATTTTGACAAAGCTAACAATCCCCAGCGTGTATGAAAATCCTGTCTGCTGGTGTCCAGCACTGTGGCTCTTTGCACTTGAGTGACTCGATCAGTGATACCCCTTCACTGAAGGTTCTAGGGCATGTTCACAAAGACAGATTTTCTCACACAGGTCTGTCCAGTAGGATGAGAGGTCAGAGAACGACATTCTCCATGCCAGTTCTTACCTTCTAGCTCTGTTTTCCCTTTACACTCTTAGGAAGAAAGCTACCAGGTCAGAACCTTTCCTGTCGCTGGGGTGTTCCTCAAGTTTACATCTTCAGACCCATTAAATTTAAGAACATAACAGTATCAGATTGTGCTGTAATGATTGTATTTGACATTCACTTTGTCCTGGCTCCTCACTTTTTACTTTTTTTTTTGTCTGCACCAAAGTCTTAGTGTTTTTATACAGTAACAGCATAAAATAGTTTATTTATTCTCTATTCTCTATAGTCTTTCAAATGACCAGAAAATGTTTTATTGCTTGACAAAATAATAACATATGCATAGAATTTACTGCAGAGCAGTTAGATTTTTTGTCCAAAAAATAATTTATTTCAGGCTGCACAGCACCGAAAAAACATTATGTAAGTTCATCTTACAAATCAGATTTGTGCCACAAGAGGGCAACCTTCAGCAGGACACAAACTCAGTTCAAGAATAAAAATTAGTGATGCGCCAAAATTATTCAGCAATCAAAATTATTCAGCCAAAAATGACAATAACCAACACTGTTTTTGAGCAACCAAATAAATAAAATCCAATAATTTATACCAAATAATGATGTTTTTAATAACGCTATTACTTTTTTCTAGTTCCCAGCTGTAAACATGACTCAAAGTGGAAGTTTACTGCAGTAAAGTTAGTTTAACATCGAACATCCATTGAACATTCAGAATTCTGCTTTTCCTCACCACTTAACACAGATACATCAGCACAGTTACAGTTTGGTGGTGTAATAGAAGAAGACAACAAACTACAAGCGCAATTTTTACTAAACTACACTTATGATGAAGCCAGAATACAGCCGCTTAGCTTTGTGTTTGTGTTAGCTTGTATTTTGTTTGTTAGCTTGTGTTGTTTGTGTTAAGTTGTGTTGTATTTTTTAGCTTGTGTTTGCTTGTGTTGTGTTTGTTAGCTTGTGTGTTTGTGCTCCAGCAGCTGCAGTGTTAGGGACCATCTCACAATTAACAGAAGAAATGTGAAGTGTTTCAGTGTCTGTAGCCAATGTCACGTTAAACACACATAAAATCCATGCAATTTTCATGATTTTGTTTCATGTTTTTTAATTAAATATTAGTAATAATATAACATACATGCATCTTTATACATATTCATATATTATTGTCTTTGCATCTTTATACATATTCATATATTATTGTCTTGTCATTTTTCTAACATTTGTTTTATTTACAAAATAAACAATAAAACTTGTGTTATTAAATTTAATGATGTCAAACCAACATATCATTAATTCCTGACTAACTACAATACTTATTTTGGGAAACAGTTTAGTTACTAATTTTATAATCATTCATAGAAATGAAGAAAAAAATGTTCACCGTGTGCAGCCAAATGTTTCATTTTGTTCACTTTCTTTAAATAATTTGGGATATATTGTGCTACTGTAAGCTTCTGCAGTAGTCGGGAATAAACAAGTTATGTAGAAAGAAGTGTTTCAGATTTCATTTGACTCCCCCTTTAGTGTGGATCTTAGAAAAGAAGAAAGTCATGAAGCTCTGAATGAGAGGATCCATTTTAATGAATTGTTTAATTAAGAGCAGCAAAAGACTAGACTGAAATATCTGGCCTCGCTGACCCGAAGGTCTTGTTGTCTGGAACAGACATAAGAAGCTATGAGCCTAGAGGTTCATTTATGTTGGACAGACTGACTTTGGGCTTAAGTTATTGAGTTAACAGTGAACGTAACAGTTCCCTAATGTCCACACCAGCATCCAGTCAGACCAGTAAAACCAGGCTGCTTTCTCACCCAGCTGTTTCTCCACCAAATCACTCTTCTTTCACTCTCTACAGCGCTCTCTCTCTCTCTCTCTCTCTCTCTCTCTCTCTCTCTCTCTCTCTCTCTGATTCTCTCTCTCTCTCTCTCTCTCTGATTAAATAAGTACAGTTTAATTAGTTGGGAAATAATGTGTTTTCTCGTCTCCCATTTTCTCAGTCTTAATCTCTAACAAAACCTCGTACAGAACAGCCCAAGGCTCATCCGCTCTCACATTCCCATTTTCCAGGTTTAGGGAGAAAACACACACACACATTAACGTCATGTCTGGATGGCTGCCATATCTCTGTGTGTTCCTGCTCTCCAGCCTGAATGTGGTTAATATGTTGGAGCTGATTAGAAACCTCAGATGAAGTAACTGACAGTCTTGTCTGCTTAAGGTGGGAGTTTGGCCCCAAAATTTTATCCTGTTTACCCAAAAATGTTGCTTATTTTGATGTGAGTGGAGTGATGCAGACAGCTAACAGCACATCCACCTGTCTCAGACTGAGATGTTCAGTAATGTTTAATAGTGCTGATTATGATATTCTGATACTAAAGTACAGAGAAAAACTCCCAAGAGAGACAGTTTTATTACTATCACAGCTATCAGAGAACAGTATATATATAGATATGTGCAGTGGTAACCCTACTTACGAGTTTAATCCGTGCAGGAGCCGAGCTCGTTAGCTGGTTTGCTCGTTAGCTGGATGCATTTTCCCCATAAGAATACATGTAAAACTGATTAATCCGTGTCAGCCGGCCAATATACAGTATACTTTAATATGCTAAATAATGTGTTTATATGGGTTTTTTAAAACATAAACGAGACGACGACGACGCTCGTGTAGGCTGGCGGCTAAGGAGATGGAGACCGACGGTGCTCGTGTAGGCTGGCGGCTAAGGAGAAGAGGAGGACGGGCGTACGTGTATGGCATGGTTACACTTATCATATGAAAAGTAAATGTAAAATGTATCTAACTTTCTTGTTCACTGCCTTTTGCTTTCTTTGCGTCACTTTCACGTTCACTTTCACTGGACAGCGGTCAAAGGTAATGACTGACCTCTTCTTCTACGCTAGCATCTAGGGGATGCTACGACTGCAGTGCCCCTAGCGGTTGGCATACTTTAACTAATTTACGCTACTCGTTACTTGGAATTTTATTCATTACCTGGAACAAAAATTTTCCAAGATCTCAACTCGTTACCTGGAATACTCGTTAGTAGGGATGCTCGTAAGTAGGGTTACCACTGTATGTGTGTGTGTGTGTGTATATATATATATATATATATATATATATATATATATATATATATATATATATAATATATTAGAGAGAGAGAGAGAGAGAGAGAGAGAGAGATACAAACAGAAAGACGGACATATGGATGGACAGACTGTTACATAGAGCACTGTTCCTACAGTAGTGAGACTTATTGTAGATCTTTACTATAGTGGTTATCTCACATGACACTCTTTAACACAGCAGAGCTGGAAAAACCCAGAAAGACCTAAAATAATAAACACAGAACCAATTACAAAATAAGTTTTGAACATTCCAGAAAATTATTTCCTGAACGCTAAGTCAACCTGGAACTGGCTGATTTTACATGATGTAGGAAATTTATATGGGTAGCCGTCAGATTCCTCTTTGTGCACATTGTTCACTGTGTCCCTTTCGTCACCTGACTTTCTGGAAATAGCACCAAAATGGTTCCTAACTGAATGAATGTTGCACTTATATAGCATCTTTCTAATGTCCAAGGATGCTTTACAATCAGCACACTCATTTTACACACAGAGAACTCAACACCACACACCAGCGAGTAACGGCAGCCAGTCATGCTCAAACGGAAGCCATCGTCCACCTGGAGGACTGCATCGAGCACGAGGGGGTTCACCCAGGACACAGTGTCAGCCATTTCTGTGCAAATACATTCATACATACATAGACATACACATTGTAACCACCAATACTGGACAACAGTAGAAGCCTTTTTGGTACAATCCTTTCTTAGAAATAGAGCATATACAACACATTATCCATCAACATGAAGAACCTTTTTAGGTGATCTGCTCATGGTTCCACCCAGAACTGGTTGAACTAACATAATTGAAGAACAATTAAACCATGTTTTTTAAGAGTAGTGAGCAAATCTATGTGATTGTTATAAAATTCACAGTCTATGCCTAATGATGGTTTGGACATGCAGTTAGCACTATGCTAAATGGTGGAGTATGAGCTTCATTGGCCTCCTGGCTTCTTTATTTACATGTGTATTGTGCTGAGTCTCGGTTTGAAAGTGAGTTTTCTGTTGGATGGTTAGTGTTGGTGTTGGATGGAGGCTCATCCAGACATGTTCTGTTTTCAGTAAATAGCAGATGTTGCTGTGCTCCACCATATGTTGCTGACACGCTCCCAATGGTGCGGCGTCTGTGGGTGGAAACAGGTGGATGATGGTGCGGAGATTAAGGACTGGACACAGCTTTTGGCCAGTTTTCCACTGTTGGTTGCCCATCAGTTGAATCTCATTTGATCAGGCAGAGGCATAAAGTTGATCAGATTGGGAGATGCCAGGCTGCCAAGTCTAATGTTGGCTGCAGGCTGGCACAGTGTTCGCTCATTAATGTCTCCGTATTTTCTCTTTGACAACAATGAGATCCGATGGAACACAAACTGATGCTTTAACTTAAGACTCAGATCTGCTGCTAAGACGTTTCTCAGTTGTCTCACATGTTTCTCTTCTTAGGTTCTAGTTCAGATCACAATAAAAACTCACATTGTGCTCAGATGATAACAATCACACTTACTAAAAACAGGAATCTCAAAATGCACTCAACCATTTCTCATTAAAGACTTCTCAGTTTTAGTGCTGTAAATGTTATAATGTTCATCTGGTCTATCAGTGGATGGATAGACTGCAAAAATATGTCTTAGCAAGCAAAACCATCTTGAGTTTAGTCTAAATATCTAATATTTCTCAGTTAGACAGTCTATTAAAAAACTAACTTATAATTAAACATATAATTACAGTTATAATGATCTCACTGTGTTGCCAGATAATTTCATCAACACATTGAGATGACTTTACATAGTAAAATGACTTAAAATAAAAATAACATGTGATATCATTTTATTGCAGGTGACAGACAGATTGATTGATTGATTGATTGATTGACTGACTGACAGATAGACTGATTGATAGACAGATTGATTGATTGATTGATTGATTACTTGATTGATTGACTGACAGACAGACAGACAAATTGATTGATAGACAGACTGATTGATTAATTGGTTGGTTGACAGACATACAGACAAACAGACTGATTGATAGACAGACTGATTGGTTTATTGATTGATTGTTTGATTGACTGACAGACAAATTGATTGATAGACAGACTGATTGATTGATTGATTGATTGGTTGGTTGATTGACAGACATATAGACAGACAGATTGATAGACAGACAGATTGATAGATAGACAGATTGATAGACAGACAGATTGGTAGACAGACTGATTGGTAGACAGACTGATTGGTAGACAGACTGATTGATAGACAGACTGATTGATAGACAGACTGACTGATTGACTGACTGACTGACTGATTGACTGACTGACTGATTGACTGACTGACTGATTGACTGACTGATAGACAGACTGATTGATTGATTAGTTGATTGATTGACTGACAGACAGACAAATTGAATGATAGACAGACTGATTGATTGATTGGTTGGTTGATTGACAGACATACAGACAAACAGACTGATTGATTGATTGGTTGGTTGACTGACAGACATACAGACAGATAGACTGATTGATAGACAGACTGATTGATAGAGAGACTGATTGATAGACAGACTGATTGATAGACAGACTGATTGATTGATTGATTAGTTGATTGATTGACTGACAGACAGACAAATTGAATGATAGACAGACTGATTGATTGATTGATTGATTGGTTGGTTGATTGACAGACATACAGACAGACAGATTGATAGACAGACAGATTGATAGACAGACAGATTGATAGACAGACAGATTGATAGACAGACAGATTGGTAGACAGACAGATTGGTAGACAGACTGATTGATAGACAGACTGACTGATAGACAGACTGACTGATTGACTGACTGACTGATTGACTGACTGACTGATTGACTGACTGACTGATTGACTGACTGATAGACAGACTGATTGATTGATTGATTGATTAGTTGATTGATTGACTGACAGACAGACAAATTGAATGATAGACAGACTGATTGATTGATTGGTTGGTTGATTGACAGACATACAGACAGATAGACTGATTGATAGACAGACTGATTGATAGACAGACTGATTGATAGACAGACTGATTGATAGACAGACTGATTGATTGACAGACTGATTGATTGATTAGTTGATTGATTGACTGACAGACAGACAAATTGAATGATAGACAGACTGATTGATTGATTGTTTGGTTGATTGACAGACACAGACAAACAGACTGATTGATTGATTGGTTGGTTGACTGACAGACATACAGACAGATAGACTGATTGATTGACAGACTGATTGATAGAGAGACTGATTGATAGACAGACTGATTGATTGATTGATTAGTTGATTGATTGACTGACAGACAGACAAATTGAATGATAGACAGACTGATTGATTTATTGGTTGTTTGATTGACAGACATACAAACAAACAGATTGATTGATAGACAGACTGATTGATTGATTGGTTGGTTGATTGACAGACATACAGACAGACAGACTGATTGATAGACAGACTGATTGATAGACAGACTGATTGATAGACAGACTGATTGATTGATTGATTGATTAGTTGATTGATTGACTGACAGACAGACAAATTGAATGATAGACAGACTGATTGATAGACAGACTGATTGATAGACAGACTGATTGATAGACAGACTGATTGATTGATTGATTGATTGATTGATTAGTTGATTGATTGACTGACAGACAGACAAATTGAATGATAGACAGACTGATTGATTGATTGGTTGGTTGATTGACAGACATACAGACAAACGGACTGATTGATAGACAGACTGATTGATTGATTGGTTGGTTGATTGACAGACATACAGACAGATAGACTGATTGGTAGACAGACTGATTGGTAGACAGACTGATTGGTAGACAGACTGATTGATTGATTGATTGATTGATTAGTTGATTGATTGACTGACAGACAGACAAATTGAATGATAGACAGACTGATTGATTGATTGGTTGGTTGATTGACAGACATACAGACAAACGGACTGATTGATAGACAGACTGATTGATTGATTGGTTGGTTGATTGACAGACATACAGACAGATAGACTGATTGGTAGACAGACTGATTGGTAGACAGACTGATTGGTAGACAGACTGATTGATTGATTGATTGATTGATTAGTTGATTGATTGACTGACAGACAGACAAATTGAATGATAGACAGAATGATTGATTGATTGGTTGGTTGATTGACAGACATACATACAGACAGACAGACTGATTGATAGACAGACTGATTGAGTGACAGACAGACAGACAGACTGATTGATTGATTGATTGATAGACAGACTGATTGATTGATTGATTGATAGACAGACTGATTGATTGATTGATTGATTGATTGATTGACAGATTGATTGAGGACAGACAGATTGATTGATTGGTTGACTGATTGACAGACAGACTGATTGATTGACAGACAGACTGATTGATTGACAGACAGACTGATTGATTGACAGACTGATTGATTGATTGATTGATTGATTGATAGACAGATTGATTGATTGGTTGACTGATAGGCAGACAGATAGACAGACTGACTGACTGATTCATTGATTGACAGACAGTATCAGACACTATGAGCTTCCTGTTGTGAGAGATCATTTGAAGCTGCTTTACAGCTGATTTGAAACCGTCTCAGCAGGACTGATATGTTGAACAGGGCCTCAGTCTGATTCTATTGAATCTTTGAATATATCAATAAAGCCAATTCTGAGAGATTGCTGGAAGTCTGCGAACACATCTGACGTCTGACTTTAAAGAAAATGCAATCTAGCAGTGAGAAACCCCACTGTCTTCATTTCTGTCTTCATTTTGATCTTTGGAGTTTTTAGATTGATGTCAGCCGTGTGAAGCGTGTACCAGAGTTATCAAACAATGAAAAGAAAAGAAAAGAAAAGAAAAGAGAAAAATCCCCAGAGTGCTCCTAACCTTAATGTGAAGTGTGAAAACCCCCGAGTGGCATTTCAGCAGCCAGACAGCGAGTCATCAGACACGCAGGAAACTAAGAGAGTGGAGCACTTCAGTCCAACACTGAACATCTCAGCATCAGCAACATTACGTCTCCAAGACAACCACTTAGCCGCTCTCTGAGGCCTCCGCATCTCTCGTCCGGGTTATTACACCTCGTTTTGCTCTCGTGTTTACGAGCAGAAGGCTCTAATTTCTGTTTTATTAGTCTCGCAGGAAGCAGGTATTTGTTGAGTTTTGCATGCAGAGAGGTGTGAAGTTCATGTCCACAGAAATTATTGAAAACAAATAAAATCTGCTGTTATTGTTCATATTTTATGAAACAGATGACCTGAGGAGGAAGCAGAGAGCAGCAAAGCTACATTAAAGTGGCAAAAATCTCCCAACACCAAATATAGTCAATCAGCAGACACTTCATGGACAAAAGTATTGAGATGCCTCCTCATATATTTTCTTCATAAATTGTGGCTGTTATTCTGCTTTTGTTGGAATATATGTCCAGGACAGACTTCTGGTTTGCTGTGAAGATTTGACTGCATTCAACCACAAGAGTACCAAGATGTTGGACGATCACCACCACCAACTCATTCCAAAAGTACTGGATGGTGCAAATGACACAGCTCAGTGCTGGGGTTTATACCCCTCAAGCCCATTCCAAGCTTACTGAACATTCCAACACAGGCTGAGGGCAGTTTGTGATGGTATACACATACAGGGAGCTTTATGCTCATTGCTGGGCTATAAGCTTCCATTGCTTGTTGGCTACATTAGCTTCCTTTGTCAGTACAACCCATATATAACTGAACTGTACATTTAACATTACATTTATTCACATATATTCAGCCTGTGGCCATTTATCTCTGCCCATTCATGCTGAAGTATTTTAACTCAATCAGAACAGAGAACATTTACATATCAGTCTTAAATGTGTAGTAATGTGTGAAATGATCATGTAAATCTGAAGTCTCACATTGTGCTCAGATTTGCTCCAGAATCTCAATGTGAACTCAGTCATGTCTCATTCAGGTTTAAGAGTCTTTTCAGTTATGCTGTGAATGATTATTAAACATTTTTCTCTACAGGAAATATTGAAGGTCTCATGCTCTTTCTCCAGAGGCATCAAAAAGCAACATTTGAGCAATCTAGGTTGATAGTTTGTCCAGTGTCCCTGCACGCTTCTGAAACCATCCAGACAGTCTGTTTTTTTTCTTCTTTTGGAAGGTTTAAGCTGCATGGGGTCTCTGGGTAGTGTTGCTTTTAAAGTGATGCTTGTGGAATTTTCTAGAGAATGATA
>BRDA01040276.1:0-10061 GCA_036984385.1 Crenuchus spilurus
TTAAAGTCTTATCTGATTCGTTTTATTTAGTTTTGTGAAAAACAGCCTTTAATGTGTAGTAAGAAGACCTCAGTGGCACCCTCTGGTGTTAAACCATATCATTAGAGGGTCACTCATTGTCAAAATTTTATTTATTTATTTATTTATTCATTTGTTTATTTGTTTATTTTTTTTATTTTCCGCCCAGTATAGTGGTAGTCAATTGACCCACCCATCCGCTAGGACTCTCCCAATCACTTGCAATGTCCCTGAGATTAGGAGGGTGAAGACTAGCACAGGCCTCCTCTGTGCTAGAAACTCCGCCTCTTTTCCAACTGCTGTTGATACACTGTTGCTGGGCAGCCAACACGTTCGGAGGAAAGCGCAGCTCTGATACATCAGCTAACAGACACCTGAGTCAGAGGACACTGCATGGTTGTACTGATGGGTAGAGAGTAGAGCTGGGCAACATGGCCAAAAATGTAATCACGAAAATGTTTTCTATATTGATCAATCTTGATAATATAAAATTTTCTAACAGTGTCATAGTTTTAAACATCTTTCTAAGAATATCTACAAAACTAAATACATGAAATGTTACTATTTAAAATATTTAAATGTTTATTGTCAGAACATAATATTGTAGCGTCTGGCTGGACACTTTGAAAGGATGGACGAGAAAGACGTTTACTGTCGTCGCTTTATTGTTGAAACAATGATTTCTATCGGCCGCAGCCACTCCAAAATAACAACAGGCTAGAGAGACAAGCTAATAGGCTAATGCTAACACTCGGGCTAACACACACACACACACACACAGCGAGCCCTCCCCCTCCTGCTCACACAAACAAGACAAGCACACAACGACCTCGTGCTCTCTCGCCCTGCCCCACTACGCTCTCGCCCAATCACAGCTTGTCTTAAAAACATCAGTGCATTTTGGCGGTGCTGGTGAGGAGGAGCTAACAAGCAGCAGTATTAGACTTCTGAACTCACTGTCAAGCTGCTTAGACGTGAAATGGAAACGAACGTTAATGCGTATCGAATTCTATTGTCCCGGCTTATCATCGTCATCGAGGGAAAACTTATTGTGAAAAAAATCGATATCGTTTTATCGCCCAGCGCTAGGAGAGAATGACATCTATCCCCCAGAGAGAGCACAGCCAATTTTGGTCTCCCCAGTTGTCAAGGGCAAGCAGCAGGACCAGGACTCGAACTCGCCATCCTCTGATGACAGTGTCAGCGCCTGAGTCTGCTGAGCCACATCGTCGTAATATTAATGTCATCCAAATGCAGGAGGAGATCTCAAAGTCATCCCCAAAGAAACGAATCCAATCGATATTTGACCTTTTGTACCAGGTGTCAGGAAAAGGGACAACGTAACATCGGACTGGAACTGAAAACCCCAGAGACGGAGTGCAGGCGTGTGTGTGTACACCTCAGATCTGCACAGGACATCCACAGACAGATGGAACAGTCCAGCGTATACAGTCCTACTTTGACATCAACCATGCGTACACACAGCTCGCTCTGCTTTCAGTCTCAACACAGCAGATGAGAGTAAAATGGATGTTGTGCGTCACTCGAGTCCCTGGCTGACCCTACGTCTCTCCCTCTCCCTGTGTCTCACTCTCTCTCGCTCCTTGTGTCTCACTCTCCCTGCATCTGTTCATGGTTTGTCTACATTAGAGACTTTTGTTTGTTCACCTTATTCTCCGTCTGCGAGGCATCAGCGGACAGCCGCCCTAAACAACCGTTCTAGGCCACACTCTCACCTTCGCCAGCATTATTCTGGCACTGGACTCTCAGTCTGGCTGTAAGTATGGCCAAACCACAGTCTCAGCTTAGACTTACACAAACAAATCAATATACACAGTCATATCAGAATATTCCCACTGCCTAATAGTGGGAATAACAACTCCTGGCTCGGAGTGCTCGGTGGTGATCCTGGACACTTTCCTCATTGCTCGTGTGTTCATTATAGAGGTTAACTGGTCCACTGTCAAATATCTATTGTACCACTCGCCAGAGACGTTGACATCAATGACCCCTGGGACACCGCTATTTACTGTTTACAATGTACTAGAAGTCAATTCTGAGTACAGCTTCACTACAGCAGCTCTAGAACATCCCACACAGTTAGTGATTTCTGAGACGCTGCCTCCACCATGCTTCAACTGTTACTAGGGATGCACCGAATATTTGGCAACCCATATTATTCAGCCAGAAAAGGCAAAAACAACATTTTCATGTGTGAAAAAAACAAATAATTTATACCAAACAAAGACATTTTTAATGATACCATCACCTTTCACTCCTTTATGGGAGGATGGATGGACGGAGAGATAGATGGATAATATGTGTTTTATAATAATAATACTAGTAGTGGTATATAATATAATAGCAAAGTAAAATAAACAATATATTATATATGTTATATTACACTATGCTGCACAATTACATGCCCATCACAGTTGGCTCATTCTTGTTGGCTCCCAGGCTAAAGCCGACTGTACCACTAGGGTACCACTAATGTTAATGCGTTCTTTTTCCACAGTGAGTCAGATTGGAGCGTGTGGAAGTTTTTCCGCTTTTATTCATGTTTAAAAATTTTCAAAAATTGCAGTTTAGTTTTTCTTTCAAAAAAAACAAAGACAAAAATACATTTAAGCTATGTACATTATGGAATGGTGAAAAAATGTCAAACTTAATGAAAAATGTGTTTTGCCTTCAGCCAAATCTTTCAATTTGTTCGGTTTTGTCAAAAACTTCCTTACCTGGTACCCAAATCGTACACTTTTTCTTGCATTTCAGGCCAGCTTATGACATCAAACATGAAGTGGGTGGAGTCAAGCAAAATTTAACTTCATGTGATTACCAATAGGTCTCGAGCAGGGTGGTGTGTGCTTTATATCCACTCCAAAATGGTTCTGGACTTTAGATCCTATGAGAGGGATGAAGGAGAAACTGGAGGAGGATTTCAGACATTGTTGGGATTTCTGATGAGTGTGATTAGAGTGAATTAACAGTCTGAAACAGTTCTGATTAGCCTTAGTACACTTGAAACCATGGACACACGTGATGAGCGACGAGAGGTAAAAGGTCACTGCCGGAGTGAACGCAGGGTTATATGTGTATACCTCCATCCTTTACTGTATAGTCTTACCTTAGCCAGCATTATTCTGGTCTTTACCACATCCAGAGGAGTCGTGACAAATGCTGCTACTGCACCTGGAGACAAAAGACAAGAACTGATATATATATATATATATATATATATATATATACACACACATATACCAATCAACCACAACATTAATACCCCTCACAGATAAGCAAATAATCTTGCAATTATCTCCTAACAATGTGAAAGTCTGGTATATATTAAACATGGAGAAAACACTTGATTCTCATCGGCGTGTTGGATGCAGGAGATGTAGAGCATGTAGACCTGAGCCATTTTGACAAGGTCTAAATATTTTGAGCATCTCTAAAGCCACAAGGCTTGTGAGGTGCTTCCAATGAGCAGTGGTCAGTACCTAGCAATAGTGGCTTCTAAATGTCAATATAAGCACTGGTGGGATGTGCTGGAACAAGTCCATTCTGTGGTGGCCCGACATGTCCAATCTGTGTTGGCCCGACATGTCCAATCTGTGTTGGCCCGACATGTCCAATCTGTGTTGGCCCGACATGTCCAATCTGTGGTGGTCCGACATGTCCAATCTGTGGTGGTCCAACATGTCCAATCTGTGGTGGTCCGACATGTCCAATCTGTGGTGGTCCGACATGTCCAATCTTTGGTGGTCCGACATGTCCAATCTTTGGTGGTCCGACATGTCCAATCTTTGGTGGCTTGACATGTCCAATCTTTGGTGGCTAGACAAGTCCAATCTTTGCGGTTCAAAACTCAACTTACAGGATTTGAAGGACCTGCTGATAACATCTTGATGCCAGATACCTTCAGAGGTCTTATAGAGCCCATGACTCATTGAGTTGGACCAGTTTTGGTGGCACGTGGAGGACAGAGTATATCTTAGTATCATCTGTAGTGAATGTGAGGGTTTCACATGTTTTCAAACAGAACTAGTGAAGCAGACAGTTTACATGTCTCTATGTTCTTCCCTTTTCTTCTTTATTTCTCCATTTTTTTTTATTGAAATGTAATTATTCCTTCTCTATTTTCCATTTTCAACCATTTATGTCTATGCTTTCTTTGTCTCTCCATCTTTCCTTCTTCACTTCTGGCCCTAGGCCTGGTCATTATCACAGTCACGGAACATTGACCGGCACTGATGGCTGCCATCGATACAACACATCACACTTCACTTTAAATACCGATGCTTTCAACATTAACATCGTCAGTGACAATAACAAACATCGCCCACCTAAAGCAATAAACACAGACTCAAAGAGGGCTGAGTCGTTTGACATCTGCAATCTGTTCGTACGTAACTACAGCTGAACTGCAGAAGTGAAACATGATGATTCCAGCCGTGAAGTTCAGCAAAGAGGATGTAGCAAGCACACATATACTGTTCCCAGCTCAGACTCAGGCTCCAGGTGGAATGGCTAGAAGCCATGTTTCTTCTCCTCTGGGTGCAATGTCCATTTTCCTTCCATTTTCTCCCCCTCTCGTTTTGCCTCATCTGTTCTATCTAGTTCTCCTCTTAAGCTGAAGATGCAGTACACAATTTCAACCATGAGTCTCAGTTTGGATGACTCGATGCTGGTTGGATGTAGTTTGCAAGTTTGCATGTTAGTCGGAGTCAATATTTGGAGAATGGAGTACTGTGAAGAGACATTATCTGCCTCCAGTGTATGATAGCCTTTAGTACTCAAAGCTTTAGAGGTTGTATATCCAGGATAACTGAGGAGCCCAGACTAAAACAATTGCCTCTAAACTTATTGGAAACACCTACCTTCTAGCACCAATTTTCGTTAGCAATTCTCAATGGTTTGACAAAGTTTCTGGACAGAGAGCTGCTTTTGTTTGACGTCCAGCATTGGACTAAGTGGAACGATGCTCTTTGAGGTGATAAAGCTCCATCCAACCTTTGTAAAGAGCTGGAGTAATCTGTGGTCCAGAACAAGAACACATGGAGCTCTGAAGGTGTCCTGTGGTATCAGGTACTAAGATATTAGTAGCAGATTCTTTAAGTCCTGTAAATTGTGAGATGAAGCCACCATAGACTGGACTTGTCATTACAGCCAATGATGCTCAGATTGAGATCTTGAGGCCATTGTTGGAAGGTACTGGCTGCTGATTGGGAGCTTCTCACTGCTTTATCTATTCACTTAATCTGTGAGCCGAACATAATCCTTACAACATTCACTGCAAAGTCAACTCAGCAGTGGATTTTGTCCTTGTCTGATACTAAAGGCCAAAGTTCATGACCATCTTTATGTCTCTCTCTCTCTTCTGAACTCTCGGGCCGCCTCTCATCGGAGTGAGGCAGCTGATCCGACCTGTGAGGAATTTGTGAGGAATGAAGATGGGTGAAGTTTATGCATGACCTTGGCTTGGCTGCCTCTCTCTCTCTCTGAGATGAGGCTAATCCCACACACCTGCAACAGCTCCACACACTGCAGCCTGCCAAGAGTCCAGCCGCTCTCCCTGCCTCCTCCACCACAGAGTCTACAGAAAGAGAGAAAATTGGGGATTACTGCACTGCACATACACATGTAAAAATTCAAAGCCCATGGGCTCAGCTGGATGATGGGAACCAGACAGAAGAGCCATCTTTACGTCCAGAGAGTGCTGATGTCATTTGTTCATTTTCCCATGGAAGACAGACAGGCGAAAAGAGAGAAAGATAGAGAAGGGAGAGAGAGAAAGAGAGAGAGAATCTACAGAAAGATGTGCCAGGTGTGTGCATGTACGTTCTGTTATTTCTCCCTAGTTCAGGAATGAAAGTCCTCATAATGACAGGAATACTTGCCAGATCTGTAAAACCGGGGACAATTTGCTGGTCCTCACAAGAAAGATGTCTTTTCATTACAATTTGTTTAGAAAAATTAAAAGAGCAGAAACACCTTTGATTGCTAAGCTTAAGTTTAAATTTAGGTATTACACAAGTAAATGGAATGTCCTCAATAGTATAGTACTACCAAAGTGTGTTTGTGTGTATGTACCTAGGTTATGCCATGTTGTGGGCACACACAAAAAGTGTGTGTGTGTATTTTGTGTTCCTTTTGGCTTTGGTGCATTAAAACAGGTCTGACTGGATTTCTAATTACACAATCTGTTCACATTACACAAGTGTGCACTGAGACTTCTGTTATCGAAAGTGCTGTGTTGCATTAGCGCATGATGTTGCTGGTGTGCCTGTATGTTAGGTTGTGTTAAGCTGCAGTCACACAAGACATTTCTCATGCACAAGACAAAGACTTGACAAGTGACAAAGTAACCCTCCTCTGGTTCAACACTGGCAAAGGTGTCCGACAAGGCTGCACTCTATCTCCATAACTCTACAACCTCTCCATTGAGCTCATCATGAGAGAAGCAGGATTAGAGGAAGATGACCAAGGATCCAAGATTGGTGGAAGAAATATCAATAACCTTCAATATATGGCTGATGCAACACAACGTCAAGTAGATCTGAAGGCCCTTGTAGGGAAAGTGAAATAAAAGTTATAGATGGCCCGAGTAAGACAAAAGCCATGACTTTAATATAGAAAATGTTGAAGTGGTGGACAGTTGCTGTCTATTTGAGTCAATTATTAACAAAAATGGATCAAGCAGTCACAGACTGACACTCATCAGAACAGAAAGAATACTGATGCCTTTTGAGAAAACCCGAATAAACGGATTCTGGACTAAATCAAATCTCATCTTTCACTATGAGCTCAGTCAACTAAAAATCTAATATTTTGAATGCATTATGAGAAGAACCAGCTCACTTAAGAAGACAGTTATGGAACAGTTGAAAGTAAAAAAGGAAGAGGACCAGCAACAAAATGGATGGATAGCAATCATCATAGTCCTTAAGACCCAAACAGAAGACAGAATGTTCTGGAGAAACACTGACCAGCACTGCATTACTGTGTGTTAGCACTGTGTTACTGTGTGTTAGCATGTGTTACCGTGCATCAGCACTGCATTAGTGTGCTTTAGCACTGTGTTACTGCGTTGCATGTGTCAGCACTGTTTTACTGTGTTTTAGCCCTGTGTTACTGTGCGTTAGCATGTGTCAGCACTGTGTTACTGTGCGTTAGCATGTGTCAGCACTGTGTTACTGTGCGTTAGCATGTGTCAGCAGTGTGTTACTGTGCGTTAGCATGTGTCAGCACTGTGTTACTGTGCGTTAGCACTGTGTTACTGTGTGTTAGCATGTGTTAGCACTGTGTTACTGTGTGTTAGCATGTGTTAGCACTGTGTTACTGTGTGTTAGCGTGTGTTAGCACTGTGTTACTGTGTGTTAGCGTGTGTTAGCACTGTGTTAGCGTGTGTTAGCACTGTGTTAGCGTGTGTTAGCACTGTGTTAGCGTGTGTTAGCACTGTGTTAGCACTGTGTTAGCACTGTGTTAGCACTGTGTTAGCACTGTGTTAGCGTGTGTTAGCACTGTGTTAGCGTGTGTTAGCACTGTGTTAGCGTGTGTTAGCACTGTGTTAGCGTGTGTTAGCACTCTGTTAGCGTGTGTTAGCACTCTGTTAGCGTGTGTTAGCACTCTGTTACTGTGTGTTAGCACTCTGTTACTGTGTGTTAGCACTCTGTTACTGTGTGTTAGCACTCTGTTACTGTGTGTTAGCACTGTTTTACTGTGTGTCAACACGTGTCAGCACTGTTTTACTGTGTGTCAGCACTGTTTTACTGTGTGTCAACACGTGTCAGCACTGTTTTACTGTGTGTCAGCACTGTTTTACTGTGTGTTAGCACTGTGTTACTGTATGTTAGCGTGTTAGCACTGTGTTACTGTGTGTTAGCACTGTGTTAGCACTGTGTTAGCACTGTGTTACTGTGCGTTAGCATGTGTCAGCACTGTGTTACTGTGCGTTAGCATGTGTCAGCACTGTGTTACTGTGCGTTAGCACTGTGTTACTGTGTGTTAGCATGTGTTAGCACTGTGTTACTGTGTGTTAGCATGTGTTAGCACTGTGTTACTGTGTGTTAGCATGTGTTAGCACTGTTTTACTGTGTGTCAACACGTGTCAGCACTGTTTTACTGTGTGTCAGCACTGTTTTACTGTGTGTTAGCGTGTTAGCACTGTGTTACTGTGTGTTAGCACTGTGTTAGCACTGTGTTACTGTGTGTTAGCACTGTGTTACTGTGTGTTAGCACTGTGTTACTGTGTGTTAGCACTGTGTTACTGTGTGTTAGCACTGTGTTACTGTGTGTTAGCATGTGTTAGCCCTGTGTTAGCGTATGTTAGCACTGTGTTACTGTGTTAGCATTAGGCCTGTATTGGAGAGCTGCTGGTCTGCAGAGGATCAGGCGATAGCTCAGAAAAAGCTCAATTGCTGAACAGCATGAAAGCATTATAAATATTTTCTTAACGGCAACCTCCCGTGACTCCTTTTCTCTACACAGGAGAACACACACAACCTCTCTCTCTCTCACACACACACTCTCTCTCTCACTCAAACACACACACAGCAGGCTGGATCATGTGTGTTTCATTAGCTCTCAGATTAAAGTGAAGAGTTTGTTTTCCACATCAAAGACTCCCTCCTGTTGGAGAGCATCCTCTCTCTCTCTCTCTCTCTCTCTGACAAACCTACCCGGTCTGACCTCAGCTCTGATAGCTGCATAATAACGACCTTCGACCAGGGCATGAAGGTGTAATAAGCAACTTCCTAAGAATCACTGTGGTTGTTCTGGAATTGCCTGACTCTCCAGTGCCCTAACTTGAACTTCCCCCTCATCTCCATATTCGAGTTTGATGATAAAGTGGAACCAAACACTTGTTTCTGGCATGGACGTGAGAAGTGATTTCAGGATTACTTCAGTGAACAATAAGAGAAAGATAAACAAGATGTGGATATTTGCGATGTGTGTTCTTTGCAGGAAGGTGTTTGTTATTTTCTTTGCATATAGTTCTCTTGACAAAACATTATCCACCTTGTTTATGTTTAAGGTGGTAGTAACTTCAGGCTCCTGCAGGTGGTGCTGTATGAGGATGATGAGGCTATAAATACCTGCAGGGTGTGTGAGATGTAGAAGAGGTAGTACAGTGCAGTGAATGTCTCAGATGTTAATGATAAAGGAGTGACTGTATTTGGGGGTTAAAGATCAGAGTGTGAAGGAAGTAGCTGAATGTGCAGGTGTATGAAGTGTACGGTCATACAGGTCTTCCAGCAGTGCTAACAATGCCAGTCTATAGAACATTCTCCTCAGAACTGTGGTGGACAGGACACAAGGCTGAAGGTTTGCTCCATATGCTCTGCAGGTCTCTGTGGAGAGTTCTGTCACAAATTGGTTGTGAAGGACCTGTGTTGAAGCAATTCTTGCCTGGTAGCAAAGTAATTTTAATTCATAAGCTGTGAATCCCTGTTTTGGCACCATGACATTAGCCAGAGATCTTTTAAGTTCCTTAAGCTGCCACCAAGAATTGAGATCTGGGGGATCTAAAGGTGAAGCCATCAGTAGGAAATACTGTTGCCATGAAGGGGTGATCTTGGTCTGCAACAATGTTTAGGTGAGTGGAACATGTAAAAGCAACATCGACATGAATGCCAGGACCCAAGGTTTCCCGGGAGAACATTGTCCAGAGCACCACTGCCTCTTGCAGACTTGCATTCTTGCAATAGTGCATCCTGATGTCATTGGTTCCCCATGTTAGCGAAGCACAGACTGTCCACGAGATGTAAAAGAAAACATGGTTCATCATTCTTCCATCGCTCCATGATCCAGTTCTGATGTACATATGCCCATCAAGGGCAGTGGACAAGAGTCAGCATGGGCACTCTGGTCTGTGGTGTACACGATCTTCTGCGGGCAACTTTGCTACCTATGTGTATGTGTGAGACTTAGGCGCCCAAAACCCTGTTACTGGTTGTCCTTCCTTGGGCCACTTTTGGTAGGCAAGGGCATCGTAGTGGGGTGAAAAGTGTGACTGTGTTACCAAGTGGGAGAAGGGTCCT
>BRDA01040292.1:0-11066 GCA_036984385.1 Crenuchus spilurus
ACATTTGCCATCTCCACATCATTGCATTCAGTTTTTATTCACAATTTGTTTAGTGTCCCAACTTTTTTGGAATCCGGTTTGTAATAATAATAATATATTGGCAAGTGAAATCATAATAATGTAGTCAAAATGTCTAATTCTGAGAATGTTGTGATCTTTTTATAAGGCTAATTAACAGAAACAGCTAATCATGAGGAAGTGCCATTTGCTTTCTCAGGGGCTTGAAGACATGGTTCATTGCCAGTATTTGCTTGAAAAAACTCCCTTAACAAAAAGAAATCAATAGTTCCAGCACTTGAAATTTTCACTCCTGTGCTAATGCTGAATTAATGCTAGCATTCTCCTACAAAAGTATTTTGTGCAAGAATGAAAGATCTGGGAAATATTGACCATGAGCTCAAAGGGTTTATAACAAAAGGGTTTATAGCAATGTTTACCCAAAAAACATGGTTCCTTTCAGAATACAATGGTGTGTATTAAAATCATGAGCAATATTAGCACACAGGCACAATGTCTACAGTTCTTCCTTGTTGCCAGAAGGCAAAACAGTAACAAGGCAAATAAGGGGGAAACAATGAGGAATCTGCCTCTTGTCACATTTAGTACATGCAACATAAGCACTGAGAATAGGGCACTGAGAATAGGCTGCCCAAGAGCAGTTTTGCATAACATCACTGTGAACTTTTCCCTTGAATATATAACCATTATCTGTCCCATAAAGTATCTGAAATCAAATCTTGACACAAGCAAACTGAATCTTGGTGCCATTGCAGCAGCGTGCTTGGCAACTGGTTGACAAGAGCTTGAAGTGCATAAAATTTGCTGAAGATAAACAAGTAAACTGCATAGCTCGCATTGTGTTCTGTAGAACTGCCATATAACTCTCCAGAGAGCTACATTTGATTTGTGAATAGACCTTCAGCAAAATCAGTAATCAAGCATTCAACCTGCATGAGCTAGACATTTTTATACTTGAATAATGCTGTTCGCCAGACATACCTTAATATAAATTTGTCTTTGTCTGTGGTTTCATTCCATCAGCATATTGCATTAATGAGGGAGAACATCAAGTTAGATCATAACAGATGTACTTGAACTTGCAAAACTGTGGTGACAGATGGAATTACAGATAAACACATCTTCTGTATCTTCATCTGTAGAGATGGAAATGTACTTGTTTATTCTGCTTTTGTATTCATAGTTTGAAAGAGCTCCAAGACTCTGCTCCAATCTCCATGTAAAAATGATTTTTAAAGGACTTTGCTAAAGGTGATATTTATCCGCCAATGTGTTTGCTCACCAAGGAATTTAACCCTGTGATGCAGTGAAAAAACACACACACACTAGTGAAGACATGCCCAAAGTGGTGGGCAGTCCCTTACTATGGCACCCAGGGAGCAGTTGGGGTTTAGGTGCCTTGCACAAGAGCACTTCAGTCATGACCTGTCTGGGGATCAAACCAGCAACCTTCTGGCTCCTTAACCACCAGGCCAGAGCTACCCTCATTTTTAACAAATTGGTGGGCAATATATAACATTTTTTTATTATTTTTTTTTTTTCTGAGATTTTCTATGAAACATTACAGCAATGATTAATATCTACTAAAGTAAGAGTGCTCAACTCCAGGTCTACTGCCCTGAAGAGATTGTTCCTAACACAATCTTGAAATGGCTTGTGTCTGTAATTTTTTTCTGAATTTCTTCATTAGGCCAAGTAAAAAAAAAGAATTGGTGATCATCCCCGCCCGACCCTCTAAAAAGCACCCAACCCAACGCGCCAATTCAAATTTCACATGCTTCCAATGACGTGATCCCAAATCAATTCTGCACATGTGCAGTACACTTCCTAGTGGCTGTCAATACAAATGGCCGGTCGTTTTCCTGTCTTCTGGGGAGATGTTCCGTACTTCAGTTGAATTTGTAAATCACTCAAGAAGAACATGATCTATGTTTAACATGGTTTATTTAAGTTTTCAACATCTTTTTAATATTCGCTACATACTGTAGCGTCATTGAAGAGAATAAAGAGACATTTACTTACTGAATGCTCTTTTACTGCTCACTGCTTTACAACATGAAAGTACGACCAGACTAACTAAATGGACTAAGACACACATTAACGGTAACTTAACTAAAACACATTAAATAACTCATAGAGACTAGACTACAACTAACAATCATTACACATACAAAAATCTCCTCTTAAAGACCCCAAATAATTACAAAATATACCCCATAAACACACAAGAGAACTTTATGCAAATACCGTACGACATGCACCCATCTGATTGGCCGACACCCCCAAGAGCCGCCACAATACTTTTCTACCATCAATCAAAAAAAAAAAAAAAAAAACCCACCTCCCCCCCGACCCAAAATTTTTGGTGAAAAAGGATGATCAATTTTTTTTTTACTTGGCCTTATATAGATTTGATATGTTGAATGAAGTCTGAAACTACACTCTTCAAGGCCACAGAGTCTCTTTACAGGAGACTAGTACATCTACATGTCAAGCACACCTGGTATGTAGTGCACAGTATATTTCCATGGTTTTTATATGGGACTAAAAACATAAAATAATTCTTTTTTGGTTTTGTCCTTAAACTGTTCCAACCACATACACTCACTCACTGCTTGTGTACTTTGTAGAAGTGATAGAAAGGGCAAACATTGTGACAACTAATTTCAAAGTTGATGACCCATTGACATGTAGGGTATGACCCGACAGATCCAATCCATAGTTTTCAATACATTCAATAATAAATACTGTCAATAACAGAACTTTACTGTAACATATGAGAAAAAAGAGTGAACAAAGTGAAGACTGAGGTCACATATGCAAGGTCAGGCAAGTGTAACTCACAAAGGCTGCTTATTAGAGATTTTACACTGAGTAGTTGGTTGCTGTGGTGATAAAGTCTTTCTACAACATGGTCACGTCTGCACACACATCATTTTCTGGACACTCTCTTGATTGATATTCAAGCTTGTAAATAAACCTGAGAAGCAGCAGACTAGCATACTTGCTTACTCATTATGTCTTCCTAAAATTTATCCTTCTCTCATTTGTGTAACTGTCTCTACGGTCTAAGGAAGGTTATCTACTAGATTTTGGAAAATTGCTGTGAGGGTTTGTTGATCTCCACCCCACCTTGTCCCCAACTACAGGTGGGTAATCCAGGTCCAGAAAGTAAAAATCCACCCCAGGATTTTGCTCTAACTTCATGTGTGTCTCTGCTGCAGCCAACAAGGCAGTTGAAACAGAATCCTGGGGTGGATTTTTACTTTCTGGACCTGGATTACCCACCTATATCACAACTCATCCCAAAGGTACTGGATGGATCCACTCATCCACAGTGCAATGGGTTTATACCCCTCTATCTCATGACTGGTATTAGTCAAGGTGTCCAAAGGTTCATGTCTATCTGCTTCAGATCCTATAGAGTCCTATAATTTTAGCAATACTTATCTACAGGGACTAAACAAGCAGCTTGTCAGTTTCAAGCACACCAGTCAGTTGTAGCAGAGTGCAACATGATCACTGAGGCAAAAGATATGATTTAACTGATGTGAAAAAGGGAATGATAATAGAGTACCATGTGAAGGGTGGTAGCTTCTCAGAAAAGCTAACTTTGTAGGATTTTCTAGAGTTGCTGAAGTGAATGTGTACTGAGAATTAACTGCTCATACACTGAATGCCTCCTAATGCCAGTGGTGCCCCATGGGCTACTGATGCCATAAAGAAACAACAATTCCAGTGAGTGGTATATGTGTGCTGTAGTGAAGTACCAGAATCAACAGCGTTGTGGGAATCTATGTCTCTTTATTAAACTAAAGCTCCACACAGGAGGACATTAGACAATACACTACTCAAAGGATTCTCAAAGGTTCTCAAAACTTCAAAACAAGTCCAGGGACCGGCTGTAGCTGCACAGCTGAGGCGTTTGGGTGTCCGAGATCCGCACTCTGCTCGATACACACGCCAACTTGAATCCAAGCTCCACATCAAATGCTCTAAATGAAAGAGAGAGTGTCAGAGATAACAGAGATCAAAACTACAATACTCAGCACAACACCTAATGCTCCACGCCAGTAGAACGTCACACGGCCCTTTAAGTATCCTTCCCTGATTGCTTCAGATACGCCGCAGGTGCACAGCTTGCCGTCTGGGCCTTAGTATTCTGGCGACTGCGACCTCTGGTGGATAGGTCTGGCTGCGGCGTCTGTCGCGCTCCGTGAACTTGACCCAGTTCTTGAAGTGTCTCTAACAGAATCCCCCCCTCTACGGGCGGCACCCGACGCCCCACGGCCCGACCCCCGAGGCCTACCCCGCGGCCTCGGCGCCGGACGGTTCGGGTGGTCTGCATGAAAGGTTGAGACGAGGTTGGGATCCAGGATGTCATCCGCCCCTACCCATGATCTGTCGTCCGGGCCGTAGCCCTCCCAGTCCACCAGATACTGTAGTCTACCTCCCTGTTGGCGGGAATCCAGGATTTCCCGTACTAGATATGCCAGTTCTCCACCCACCTCGAGCGGCAGGGGGGGACCTGGAGAGGGGACTTCATCAAGAACACCGGGGCGATGTGGCTTAATCAGGGAAATGTGAAAAGAGGAGGCTATACGATAACTGGGGGGTAATTCAAGTGTATAAGTCACCGGGTTGATTTGTTTCAGTATTTTGAAGGGTCCAATGTATCCGGGGATAAGCTTATGAGAAGGGAGTTTGAGGCGCAAATTCCATGTAGACAGCCAAACCCTCTGTCCTGGGGTGTATTGTGGCGTTTTGCTCCTCTTTTGGTTAGCCACTGTTTCCATGCGGCGTACAGTGCGCTGCAGCCAGACGTGCGCTGCTTGCCATGTCTGTCCGCTCCGTTCAGCCCAATCGTTCACTGACATTACTTCAGATGGTTCCCCTGGCCCAGGGGAAGAACGGAGGCTGGAATCCCAGTACACACTGGAATGGATTAAGGCTCGTGGAGGCACAGGTGAGTGAGTTTTGTGCGTACTCTGCCCAGGGTAAAAAACGACTCCAGTCATGTTGGTTTTGATGACAGTAGGTGCGTAGGAATTTACTGACCTCTTGGTTTAACCTATCTACCTGTCCGTTAGACTGTGGGTGGTAGCCAGAGGATAGACTGACGTTTATATCAAGACATTTACAAAAGGCTGTCCAGACCCTGGAAGTAAGCTGTACCCCGCGATCCGAGACTATATCTTCTGGTAACCCATAAAATCTAAAAACATGGTGAAACAAGGCTTCGGCTGTCTCCAGTGCGGTGGGAAGTTTACTCATGGGTATGAGCCTGCAGGATTTGGAGAATCGATCAATGACCGATAAGATAACTGTATAACCATTGGATGGTGGTAGATCTGTGACAAAGTCCACAGCTATGTGTGACCAGGGTCGGTGAGGGATGGGTAGGGGGAGAAGTTTACCAGCTGGGAGGGCATGTGAAGCTTTGACTTGGGCACAAACTCTACATGACTGGACTGCAGTTGTGATTTCCTTGTTCATGTCGGGCCACCAGAATGTGTTGCGGATTAACTGTATGGTGCGATTCTGCCCTGGATGTCCTGCGGCTGGTGTTGTATGAACCTGTTTAATCACCTCAGTGCGGAACGGATGGTGAACATATATTTTGTCGCGGGAGCAGTTTGAGGGAGGTGGGTCTGCTCTATTTGCTTCTTGGACTTCAGTTATTATATCCCATTGAACCGGTGCCACAAAACAGGAGGGTGAGAGAATGTTTTCCTGCTTTTCATGGAAATTTGGAGGTGCTGGAAGGCGTGACAGAGCATCTGCCTTGCTGTTACGTGAACTGGGTATGTATTTAATGTGAAAGTTGAAGCGAGTAAAGAAGAGAGCCCACTGGGCCTGTCTAGCATTGAGTCTCTTGCCGTTCTTGAGATATTCCAGGTTTTTGTGGTCTGTGTGGATAGTGAATTGATGTTTGGCGCCTTCCAACCAATGTCTCCATTCTTCTAGAGCATATTTAATAGCTAGGAGTTACCTGTTGCCCACATCGTAGTTACTTTCTGCTACTGTGAGTTTGCATGAGTAGAAGGCACACGGATGCAGCTCTTTCTGTTTATAGGTGTACTGCGACAATACAGCTCCCACGCCCACCCCGGATGCGTCGACTTCAATAATAAACGGTTTGTCTGGATTGGGATGCCGCAAAACGGGTGCGGAAGTGAAAGTGCTCTTTAACCGTTCGAAAGCTTGCTCGGCCTCGTCTGACCAGTGTAATCGGGTGGGTTTGCCCTTGAATAGGGATGTGAGCGGAGCAGCGATATGACTGTAGTTCTGAATGAAACGACGGTAGTAATTTGCAAAACCCAAAAATTTCTGTACCTCTTTAATGGTGCAGGGACACGGCCATTCTAGAATGGCTTTAACTTTATCTTGGTCCATTGATACTCCACTGCTGCTGATTATATATCCCAGGAACTTAATACTAGATTTGTGAAATTCACACTTCTCCAATTTAACATACAAATGATTGTCCCTAAGTCTAGTGAGTACATTTTGCACGTGCTGGACGTGTTGACGAAGATTATTGGAGTAAATCAAAACATCATCAATATAAGAGATGGTATACACATTAAGCATGTCTTTTAATACATCGTTGATAAAGGCTTGGAACACGGAGGGGGTCGTTGACCAATCCGTATTCCATGACTTGATATTCAAAATGGCCGGAAGTAGTCATGAACGCGGTCTTCCATTCATCTCCCTCACGTATGCGGATTAAGTTATACGCGCTCCGGAGGTCTAATTTGGTGAAGATCATTGCCGATCGGACCTGCTTGAGTGCCGCCGGTATCAACGGCAGTGGAAACCGGATCTTTACTGTAATGGCGTTCAAACCCCGATAATCAATGCACGGCCTTAACCCCCCATCTTTTTTCTCAATAAAAAAAAAACTAGCCTCCGCTGGTGACATAGACGGTCGGATATACCCCCTCTCAAGGGCTTCCTTAATATAGGTGTTCATGGCTTCGGTTTCTGGGATAGAGAGAGGATAAACCTGACCCCTAGGGGGCGTAGTACCTGGGAGAAGGTCAATGGCACAGTCGGTGGGTCGATGGGGGGGAAGAACAGATGCTTTCTCTTTAGAGAAAACATCCGTCCATGCTGCGTATTCTGCCGGGAGGGTAACGGGCTCCCCTACGTCTGGACTTTCTATACTAGTGGACATGCACATCATGGCCATACATGACTCTTTACATTTAGGGCTCCAATATTTCAGTTCACCATTTGTCCAAGATATAACTGGATCATGTTTTTTGAGCCATGGGATACCTAACACTACAGGGTTATGTGGGGCCTCTATTATGAAGAATTCAATGAGTTCTTGGTGGAACATTCCGATTAACATTCTCAGATGGGGAGTGGTGTGTGTAATGTGGCCCGGCCCTAAAGGTTTTCCGTCGATACCTCTAATGCTTAAGGGTGATTCAAGGGTGCGAAAGGGAATTCGCATGTCCTTGGCGAGTGTGGCATCTATGAAATTGCCCGCTGCTCCGGAATCTACTAAAACTGATACTGGCTGATTACATAACACTGCTGGCAAGGTAACTCTGTCTTGGTTAAAGGAGAACGCTGATAATACACTTACTGAAGTCTTATTATGGCGTGTAGACAACAAAGGGCAACCTCGGCTGTAATGTCCGGCACCTCCACAATACAAACATAGTCCAGCTTCAAACCGTCTTTTCCGTTCCTCTGCTGAAATTTTTGTGCGTCCCAACTCCATTGGCTTGGGGGCGGAGCCCCTACTGTCTAAGTTCTCCCTTTTAACCGGAATCAGGGGGCGTGACTCTCTTCGCGCTCTGATTAGGTTATCTAACCTAATGGACAGTTGGATGATCTGAGCTAAGGATTGCTGCATGTCCTTACAAGCCATCTCTCTCCTGAGTGATTCGTTTAAACTAAGAATATAGATTTTTTTATATGCCTTCTCGTTCCAGCCACATTCAGCCGCGAGTGTCCTAAACTGGAGAGAGTGTTCAGCCGCTGATGTGCTCCCTTGTTTCAGCTGCAATAGCAACTCCCCTGGGTCCTTGCCGCTAGGTGGATGATCAAACACCTCCCTAAGTTGGGTCAGGAAGGGCAGGAACCCTGGTCTGTTCTGATTGGATATTCCCCAGACCGCTGTTGCCCAGTTGAGTGCTTTACCCGAGAGCAGAGAGATGAAAAGCGCTACTTTGGCATCATCAGTGGGAAAGTGGGAAGGTAGACGGTCGATGTACATCTCACACTGCATAATGAAGCCTTTACATTTCCCTGGGGTGCCATCGAATTTGTCTGGGAGGGAGAGTGGAACATATGGGATGGTGACGGTGGGAGCACTGATAGTTGCAGGGGGAGAGGCTGGTAATGGGATGCGGGTTAGCAGCTCTCCTAGCGCCTGGGAGATTCCTTGCAGAGCCTGATCCATGTGGCCGAGTCTCTGTTCATGTGCCCCAAGCATTGCACCCTGTGCCTGGAGTGCAGCATGAGCTGTGGCAGCGAGCCCTGGTTCTTGCTCGATAGGTGGAGCATTCTGTTGTAGTGAAGTACCAGAATCAACAGCGTTGTGGGAATCCATGTCTCTTTATTAAACTAAAGCTCCACACAGGAGGACATTAGACAATACACTACTCAAAGGCTTCTCAAAGGTTCTCAAAACTTCAAAACAAGTCCAGGGACCGGCTGTAGCTGCACAGCTGAGGCGTTTGGGTGTCCGAGATCTGCACTCTGCTCGATGCACACGCCAACTTGAATCCAAGCTCCACATCAAACGCTCTAAATGAAAGAGAGAGTGTCAGAGATAACAGAGATCAAAACTACAATACTCAGCACAACACCTAATGCTCCACGCCAGTAGAACGTCACACGGCCCTTTAAGTATCCTTCCCTGATTGCTTCAGATACACCGCAGGTGCGCAGCTTGCCGTCTGGGCCTTAGTATTCCGGCGACTGCGACCTCTGGTGGATAGGTCTGGCTGCGGCATCTGTCGCACTCTGTGAACTTGACCCAGTTCTTGAAGTGTCTCTAACAATGTGGTATTTCCTGACTGCTGGACCACTTTTAAAATTATTTCCATGTAGACAAAAGTTCACCATTTTGACATTCACTATCAGTGTACATGTTACTAATATTTCCAGTTGTCATGATTTTAGTCTTCTGCATATTGAACTTAAGTCCTTTCTTGTCAGTATTGGCATTGCAAAGCTATTTTTCTTCTTATAGGGTCATCAACATGGGAGCCATCAAAATTGACAATTTAAGTGTTAATCATTTAATTTATTAATCATTTCACATCAGCTCTCTGGAGTTGGCTCAAAATATATTTTTAGATATATGTGAGTTTAAATAAACAGACAAGTTTTTCACCACAAATCAGAGCACAACGCTTTATGTCCCATCCATTCATGCAATATGCCATTCATATGATAACAACATAGTAATTCCAGACATGTCAATGGAAGTTTAGCAGCCAAGAAATGTGGGAAAAATACCAATTTGGTCTCTATAAACAAAGACCTCTCACCAGAGTGTTCACACATATCTCATGAATGTCCAATCTAGAATGAAACAAATGATTTAGTAAAACACAGTGTCACATTACATTTGGTAATCTTTAGAAATAAAACCCCATAGAATTTCTAAAAACTCTAATGACCAAAGTGTAGAGCAGATTAAATCACAATATATATTTATAACACTCATACTGTTTTGACACTGCTGTTGCTGAGTTTGTATTGAACAAATCCTGTGTAACACTTTGGATTAAAAAAGTATATTTTAGATGGGTGTAATTTGTAAAATGTCAGGGCATGTTAGACTACATCAAAGTGTCTGAAATACCCTCAGACACAAGAGGATTAGTAAACACAGATGCTACACAATTTAGTGAGTAAACCTACCATATTTCAATGACTTTGCATCAAAACTTGTTTTTTAATGTGCCCAGGCAGTACCTGGAGACAGACCATAAGTAATTTTGATTTAACTAAATTCATATAAGAGATTATATAGATTTTATATCCCATATCTTGACAAGGAAAAGGTATGTGACCATACCATAATCATACTTCACAAAATATTATTGCTTCTATTAATGAGTCATCATGACCATCAGAGCACATAAATGTAGAAAAAAACATGATGCATTACTAGAGGTAATAGGTATGCTCATAAATCATTATTACCAAGTTATAAAGAGTTATATCCATATTTATAATGACTTATAAATGTAGGCTTCATAGAAAGTGTTGTATGAAATGTATAATATACAGTAGATATATATGTACTGTATGGCGGTACATTCTAAACAGAAGATTTGACCTTTAACAGTTTAATGGATCTAATTAGCAATAAATGAAATATTGCTGTAAGGCTTTTGTACATTAATACATGTTATCTTAGAGATCATAAAAATCATGATTGAATATTGGAACTACATTTCCAAATAAATGGCTGCATATCTGTAATTAAATCACAGCAAGTTCTTTATCATTCTCTGATATCTTGGGCACAGAGACAGAACCCCTGTGTGGGCTTTTTATTTGTCATTTTATTCCAAGTGAAGCCACATGTCATTATATTTAGGAGTGCTGCCAAATGGAGTGTGTCCAGATATGAATAATTTCTTTCTAAAAGCTCTGAATCATAAACCTAGCAGCAGTCTATCTGTAGTGTTATTGTTTACTGGAGGGTTTCTTTTTCTGTGATTAAATTGCCTCCTTTTCATTCTAATGTGTAACACCAGGTTTAATAGCAACACATTGTGGTTGTTGATTAAAAGTCTTTTTCTATCTTGTTGTCAGAAGCTAGATGAGTTCTAAAATTAGTTGTCCTTAAACTTGGGGAAAATACCTCAAATTCAAACAGTACTCATAAAAATACAAAGTTCAAATCCATGTGATCAATAGGGCTGCCAATAATGTTATTAACTGTTATATATTTAAGCTGATTTTTTGGTGTGCTAGGCTTAGGCCAATAGATGATGCCATTGTTCATCATCAATGGCTGGCAGACCTCACAATGGTAAGCCAGCCTCGTGAAAGGCATCCTC
>BRDA01040293.1:0-11199 GCA_036984385.1 Crenuchus spilurus
TAAACTCATAAGTAGGGTTACCACTGTATTCACATTTTGGTGATGCACTAGTACTGTTTATTGGTTGAATTTATCATATTAAAAGAAAACAGAAAATTTAATATAGGCCATGCTAACATTATGGCACGTTATGCTGTACAATCATTAATTTGTTTTTCAATCATTTCGTAAAAATGCTAAACATGTCACTGTAAGTTCAAAACCATGAACAACATCTCAGTAGCACAGCATTTAAAACTGTAAACTCAATATAAAGATTTTAGAGGTCCAATGTGAATAATATGGTACCGAAAAGCTCAGCTCACTCCAGTTCTATTTCTCAATAGTTTGAAAACCACTTTTCTCTTCATTTTGTAATGATTCATCAGCAGCAGCTGATATGACAGACAACATTTGTGGGTGGAGCTTAGATATTGCAATTAGAATCATGTCATCATTTCCTCAGGATTAAGGTAATACTGCGTGAGGTGAGAGTTCAAGCCCTGAGTTAATTATAAACAGAATCAGGATGTCCTCCTCTTTGCTCAGTGTAGGAAATCTGCTCCTTCTTGCACTTATAGGACAATTCCTATTCAAACATTCAGGCTACTAGAAGTGGCTTAATCACAAATCTCTATGCGAAAGGAAAGGACAAGGTCAGAATGAGTTCACCTACTTGAGTACATGCGTGGAGCCGTTGATCTGTGTAGCTGTGCAGGGGGCTCCGGGTGCCAGGATGGAGGGCCGCCTGTAGCGCTTGTGTCCGCAGCAGAGAATGATGAGGAAGGCACGGCGGAAGGATTTGTTGAGAAAGGCATAGAGGATGGGGTTGAGCATGGAGTTGATGTAACCCAGCCACAAGCAAGCAGCCCACAGCTGCTCGGGCACTGTGTAGTCTATGAAGGGGTCCACCACATTGGTGATGAAGAATGGGGCCCAGCAAAGGCAGAAGCAGCCCATGATGATGCACAGAGTTTTGGCTGCTTTAGTTTCGGTGCGCATGCGATGGTTGCGCTGGTGGTCTGCGCTGTCCGATGCTGCATTCCCCGCACCACCTGCCCGCTGCAGCATGCTGATCTGCCGAGCGTGTTCACGTGCCGTCACGTAAATACGCTGGTAAGCCAGGACCATCAGGCCCAGTGGGATGTAGAAGGCCACCACGGAGCAGGTGAGCGCGTAAGGCTTGTTTACCATGAACACACACACCGTGGAGTTTCCGGTGAACTTCCGTGACTCAATCTGGAGAAATATTTACACACATAAGTTACACATTCAGCTTGCGCACACTAAAGAAAATGTCACACATTCTTTTCCTCTCTTCTGCTGAGCTTTTACTTTCCATGCAGTTCATCTGTATTCCACTCTGGGGGCCCTGGGGGAAGTGTCAATTTGTCAATGGTCAATGGAGGAAATGTTTCGAGAGCAGAAGTGGTTACTTACCACATTTAAATCTCATTGGGCAGAAAAGGGATGAGACCTTACCTGTACATCATCAATCTTTAAAAACTTCCTTAAGAAAGACAACCCTTTAAAAACAGCCTTGACCTTTAAAATCATAAAGAAAAGGTCTCCAATTCAGCAATTTTCACACGAAGCACTGGGATTGCTGCTTCAGAACCTTTATGAAGTGTTTTAGAGTTCTGCCGTTGACATTTTGATAACACTGGAATGCCTAGAATTAAACAAAATGATTATGTTTTGCTACAACTGCCTTGTGAGATGCACTTTAACTGGACACATCTGCATTGAAATGACACATTCAGAATTTTGAAGTACTATAAAATCCAAGTACGGTACAGTCTCATGTCATGGTCTGTACATCCATGTTCAAATGACAATTTATTTATTTTTAAAAATAATTTATTTCTAGGTTTTTGCCAATTTTTATCCCCTTCCCAATGTAGTGGTAGCCAATTAGCCCATCCCCTCCGTTAGGCCTCTCCCCATCACTTAACAATGTCCCTGACTCTAGGAGGGTGCAGGCAAGCACAAGCCTCCTCCGTTGCGTGTGATGCAGCCACCGCCTCTTTTTGAACCACCGCTGATACATCATCACTGGAGAGCCTAACGCGCTCGGAGGAAGGCACACAGGGTCCCCAGCTCTGATTGGACCAATCAGTGGACGCCTGAGCCAGCGGACATTGCAATGTGAGAGTGATGGGGAGAGTGAGAGCATCATCTTCCCGCCCAGAGCATATTCTCTGTAGATGTCAACATAGACAATGTTCAATGAAGCAGCAAAACATATATCTTAACCAGGGTATATGTGTATATGCACAGGTCTAGGCAATGTTGCTTGCTATCACTGTGGCATCGATTTCGGGTGTGTGGACAATGAGCAGTGGATCCGCTTGAGGAAGTGACAGTGAGAAGAGAATGAATCACTGTCCAGCAGCGAGTCCGTCTGCGCTCCCACATCATCTGTGAATCGTTAGGCCGTCCAGCCCCTGCCACAAGAACTGATCAATAGATAAACGCAACATATTTTTCTCTCATGAACTCCAACAACACCAAGGTTTTTTGTTTTTTTTTTAAACCAGGCTGGAATATGACCCAAGCTTTCAGAGATACTTGACATAAACCACTAATTAGCTCCTTTGAGAAGTGCAGTCAATAGATCTGGCACTGTTCCTGATGGTCCAACTCTGAAAGGCTCTAGTAAATAGCTGTCCAAAATAGATGTCCATTAGCATAATGCTCATGAATTGTGAATATTGCAGAGCCAAACTAGTTAAGGTAGTGCAAACACTTCATCAAACACACTCTCAGCAGGGATATTTATATGCTCATAATTATTCTTCATGTCGACTGGGGAGTAAAACGATTTTGTACAAACACTACTAATACACGTAAAAATTAAGTTATGTCACAAACCACTATTACGAAAATACCTCTCAGCTGAATCAATATATACAAGCAGATTCTGGAAGGAAACATGCACTCAGGATGGCATTCAAATATCATTTCCTCTCTCTGGATGACTTTCACTACAGCGCATAAATCTTAACTCAGGGCCATTTGCGTTTGGTTGTTGAAAGAGGATGGATTAGGGGCCTCTACCTGAGTGCCCTGACTTTTCATTCCTGCTTTATAGGCATGCACAGCTGGAATCAGGCCAAGATTGGAATCAGCAGATTTTTCCTCAAAACAAGGCACCGGCAACTAATTTGTTCTTTTTTTATTTCAGCAATTTTTATGGCAATTTTATGACATAATAAAATGTAATAATACTCACTCATTTGCAGTAGCATAGATACACATGGCTCTAAAAGCCTATATTAATGCTTAATAGGCAGCTGTTTCTTACTTTCAATGCAGCACTTTATCTGATGACTGGTATTTAGATTTTATTTTTGACTTTAGATGCCTGAAAAAGAGCCAATAACATTACTGTAATTTTATTTAATTTTAATTTAATTTAATTTTAATTTAATTTAATTTTATTTAATTTTAAATTTTAATTAAATGTAATTTTATTTAATTTTAATTGTGTTTAATTTTAATTTAATTTAATTTTAATTTAATTTAATTTTAAATTTTAATTAAATTAAATTTGATTTAATAGTAATAATTTTATCTAAAACATTTAATTTAATGTTTTAGTCACGTAGTCCACAATATGACTGATGATTGATGAATCCTTACTACTCAATCATAAAAGTACTGACTGCAGCTACACTTCTCTTAAATAAAGCTACAGGAAAGAAGTATGTGTGAGCGCATAATGTTCAACCTAAACACAACGTGGGGCACAAAAATCAAAGAAACGAATATGAAGGATCAGGTTAAAAAAACCCTGAAAATGCTCTAATGAAACAAAACATCACCTGATTTACATGTTTGCAGAGATAATTATTTCAGTGAATGCCTAATCACTCTCGCAGTCTTTTAATAGGCCGTTTGAATAATCCAGACTTGTTTACATACTTGTCCTGATTCCAGGGAAGATGAGAGAGAAAGAAAGATGATCATAAAAAATTTGCAGCCAAGTGCATTTTAAACATCATTAACACGGCACGGTCTGTGACATCCGATGGACGTGACTCACCAAATGATTTATTCCAATACTGTTCCAGCCTTGCATTATTGGTAAGAAGGATATAACAGTTGGGATAATCCAGCATCCTCCTATCATAAGAGCCACTCTCAATGGTGTCATCTTATTCCTGTAGACCAGAGGCTGACAACAGATGGCATAATATCTGCAAGAAAAGTCAATTCAAAGAGTCAACACATTTATAATAACCATACAGAAGTCTTCTGTAATGTGTATTCTATTAGAATGTGAATACTATACACTCGCTGGCTACTTCACTAGGTACAAATTGTGAACAATGAAAGTGAAACAGCTGGTTTTAGAGCACAATAATTTATTAGTGGGTGTTGGGCCTCCTTTTGCAGCCAATACAGGGTCAATTTGTCTTGGGAATGACATCTACAAGTCCTGCACAGTGGTCAGAGGGATTTTAAGCCATTCTTCTTGCAGGATAGTGGACAGGTCACTACGTGATGCTGGTGGAGAAACCGTTTCCTGACTCGCTCCTCCAAAACACCCCAAAGTGGCTCAATAATATTTAGACACAAAGACTTGCTGTCTTGGTCACAGATACGCCAGCAAGACGTGCAGCAACAATTTGTCCTGTTTTGAACTCTGGTATGTCACCATAATGTTGTGTGCATTGTAATATACTATATAACTGTGCTCTTACCTGCTAACTGAACCTTCACACTCTGCTCTTACTGGTGCAATGTGACATTAATGAAGATTGGCCACCAGACTGGTCCAGTTTAGCCATGAAACCTCCCTCACTAACATGACAGCTGTTTCAGTCTCATTGTCTAAGCCCTGTACATGGTCAGTGGAGCTCATACAATGGGCAATTAGTGTAGATACAAGGTATGTGTACCTAATGAAGTAACTAGTGACAACATGAATGAAAAAAGAAGAAAGAAAGACCATTTAAACCAAATGTAGCCCTTTGACCTGTTATCCCACTGTGACCTTTATGCTCTGACAGAACAGATTTTCAATAGCTGTTATTTAAATGACCCCTTTATCAACCTCCAAGGGCTTAGAAGGAAGTCTAATTTCTATGGAAACAAGAGCATAGTAACACAAGTGGATGTTCTTCATCCATACAGCTGTGTTATGCAAGTGACGTACAGCCTGCCATAATGAACGTCTGGAGTATAGTCAGAAAGCTCTACTTAGGTTTTGATGTAAAAAGAATAATGACAGGCTTTAAGCAAGTTTTGATGCAATTCTTGTACAACGGAAACAGAAAATAAATCCACATTAATAGGAAGAAAACAACTCTGTACGCTGATGCGTAGGAAGTTGTTGATGAATGAATGGTGCTCCCATTTTATGGAACAAAGGGAGATGACAGTGTGAGTGGAGGAACGCCGCTGATATAATAGCACAGATGTCTTGGTGTGATGGGGCCGTACTATCCAGACCGACAGTAAAAATAACCCTGGATCCGTACCATACACCGCATAGTGCAACAGCGAGGCTGATTCACTCTTTATCAGGGTTTCATTACTGCTACTTTTTAATGTTTGAGTTCAGAAACTTCTCATGCAAATGGGAAATCTAGTAGAGCAGTGCATTTGGAAAAGGAAAAAAACATTATTTAAAGCTAATTATGCATAATTTTATTCATTGTATATTAGCCAGAGGGTCCGCAGTTGCAGTGGGTAAATATGCAAACTATAAACATTGAAACATTATTACAGTTACACTGTATAGACATAAGTATTGGGACACCTGCTCATTCATTCTTTCTTCTGAAATCTAGGGTATTAAAAACTTTCATCCTGCTTTTGTCGGTGTACCTCTCTCTAGTGTCCCGACAAACTTTTGAAGAGTTTGAAGCAGTGCTGTGAGGATTTAATTGCATTCAGCAACAAGAACATTACAGAGACTAGGATGTTGGATGATAACCACCTCACTTCATCCCCAACTCCCCACCTCATTACAAAAGTACTGGATGGAGCGCCATCATTCCAAAGAACACAGTTCCACAGCTCCACAGCCCAAAGCTGCAGGGCTTTATAGCCCTATAGTCCGTGCCTGGCATTAGACACAGTGCCAATAGGTTCATGTTTATCTGTTCCAGAGAGCCCTACTCTATTGGTAGTACCTCTCTGAAGAGACTAAACAAGCTGTGTGTTTATTTGTACATCAGTGTCAGCAATGGCTGCAATTTAAAGTAGCTGAATGCATTCATTAGAAGGGGTGTCCACAAACACAAAATATGGCCTGTTCAATAGTTATAGAACATTAGACATTTTGTTAGGAATTAAATCCAACCAATGAAACAGAAATTGTGCAGTAAAATCACAGGTTTGTTCACTGCAGAGACTGTATTGACTTATTTTCACTTCAACAAAACATGTCAATTGACCAGGAGTATCCAAACTTTTGCACGACTGTACATCTTCAATGTACAGTTGAAACCAAAAGTTTACAGTAATCTGTATTACTTTACATATGCTAATGCCTTTAAACAATTTGGAAATACCCAGATGATGATGTCATGGCTTTGGATCCAGATAGCATACTGATGTGGGCCACTTCTGGCTGAGAAATGGCACTGCTGGCACACTGTCGGCATGGCAAACTGCATGTGAGCCAAATGTGGCCTTTATATTGAAAATACATATTTGGCCCACATGTACCATAACAGATGTGGTCCACTTCTGGCAGAGTTATGGCAGTGTTACCTACATATGAGCCATCAGTGGCCTACGTATTAAAAAAACCATTTGGCCCACATGTTCTAAAACAGATGTGGGCCACTTCTGGCAGAGATATGGCAGTGATACCTACATATGACCCATCAGTGGCCTACGTATTAAAAAAACCATTTGGCCCACATGTTCTAAAACAGATGTGGGCCACTTCTGGCAGAGATATGGCAGTGTTACCTACATTTAGCTGATATGTGGCCCTAATCTAGCGCATATGTGGCCCACATCTTGCAACCGGGAGCGTCCGCCCAAGTCCCATCAATCCATGTGGCAAGTGGACCAAATGAAATGGGGGATGAGGGCCAGATGTGGGCCAGAATAAATTTGCTATCTGGGGAAGCTTTTAATAGGTCTGAGTAGATGTTTTTAAACACCTCAGTGTCACTGCTGGACTCAGAATAGTCCACCAACCAAAGCTATCCTCCCAAAAGTGACCTGTGACCACCAGTGTAGGACTAGAGGACCAACTTTACATCTACAAGATGGACCAACAATGTAGATGTGTCTAACAGAGTGAACAGTGAGCTAACATAGTGTTTAAAATCTCCAGCAGATCTGCTGTCTGATCCACTCATTCTAGCATAACACACCACCACCTCATCAGTGTCACTGTAGTACTACCCAAACAATACCTACTCTGTTATGGTCCTGCGAGGGTACTGATCATTGAAGAACATGGTGAAAGAGGGCTAATAAATTATACAAAGAAAAAGCCTAATTGTAGAACCACAAAGTGCTCCTATATGGTGAGTAGAGCTGATAAAATGGACAATGAGGAAAAATTCAAATAAGTGTACCTAATGAAGTGGCCAGGGATTGTAATAGTGGCATGATAATGACTATCAATGGTTATATGAATGTATCAGGAAGAGTGTTAACTGTATAATACTGTATGATATAGTAGCAATACACCACCTATTGTGTAGCAAGAACATTTCCTTTTCTAACCTAATTATGCATGATTTTAGACATACTGCACCTTTAGGAATTTGCACTGCTGTTGCCCTTGCTCTGAGCTTGCCTTAGCTTGAACAGCTTGTGACTACTGAAAGGCATCTAGCCAGTCAGCAACACTAAGGAGAAGACAGGGATATAAGATCCAGCAGCATTGGCTTTAGCCAGAGTCATAATGGACGGAGCTCTCCACATTCTTTCAGTACAAAATGTGGAGGATCTCTTTCTCTCTGACCCAGTTCTGTCAGCAAAGTGGCCCGTGTGTGCTGGGTTCCTGTTTATCTGCTCGCCATTCAGTGTGACATTCCTGGCCTGTATTCATTACAGCACTCTTAGCATTGCCAGAAAGGCCTGTACTCTACTGTATACCAAAGCCAAGCGCCCCTCATCACTTCAACCTCCAGGTGAACTGGTCCTTGAAAATGCTCTCCAAGAACCCTAGGATTCTTCTGAAATTCCACTGAACTGTAGCGGTGACTTTCATTAAAACAACAATGACAGATATGCCAAGTCCACCTGCTTGGCTAACAGAAGCAAACCGTTGCCCTGAAAAATGCCCGGCGGCTATGTTTGTGTTCCGAGACCTGAAGTTACATCCAGAACCACTATTGATTCTCTTATGACAAAAGCGTGAGAGAGTCTCGCGCATTATCCTGTTGTAACAAATGAGGAGAGGCTGCCAGCCTGAGGGGGAGCAGCACGGACAAGTGTTTGACAGCAGGCCAACAGAAACATGACCCTTGGATTAGTCACTCTATGAGTGCTCAAGAAGTCTGCGTTGTGTTGTATTATTGGGAGCCTGACGGAGCTCTAATAAGAAGAGCGGAGCGTGAGCAGCCTGTCAAAGAGCCACATGTCCACACCTGCCCACCTGGCTTATTTTAATGTCATTGCAGCACGTGCAAAACAGTACCAGGCAGGGCTAAACACAGTCGTAATAGGAAACAGACGGGGTACAGGCGCTTAAATGATCATTATAGTGACAGTGATCAATGTGGTTGGGTAACGCTGTTAGTTTTCAGGGACGGCTCAGCAAAGAAAAATGGATTTGATGATGTGAACCATTACCTGAGCAAGCTCCTCAGCCACCGACAGTTAACAGCAACATTACATTTCTATCTAGGCTTCATTTTTTTACACATAAACAGCTCAGTCGACATGTTGAGCGAGCAGCCATGCATTTCAGCTTTCCTCTGGGGCCTGAAAATTTTGTGTAATAAAGCTCGTGCCAACCTTGGCTGGCATCGAATAAGCGCTCACAGTGGCGAGACGGTTCTCTGGACTCTTGGCGCAAACAGTGAGCTTTAATGTGTGAGCTATCCAGCTGACGAAGGCATATAGGTGCATAATGTATGTCACGCTCCTTTCCGGCACTTCTAAAAATAAAGCTCTTAAGAACATGTTCCTGTTCACCTGTCCCCTTGCCTTTAGGGCTCCGTAAAGCAGCAGATCTGTGATACGAGCTAGCCGTGTTGGACACTGATTGCAGACTTTTTCACTCATAAGTGCAGCTATTTTCAGCAAGTTCTCATTCATTAAGCGCAGCGTGCCTCAGCTTTCAAAAGTGCTAATTCTTCCCGACTTGCTCATGCATCCAACTAAAGGACAGATGACGGAATGGACATAAATTCTGTGTTCCTTCCCTATGGAATCTGTGCAGGAAGTCCTTGGGGGAAATTACATTATGTCTCCGGCAGTCTGTTATGGTCTGTAAGACACATGCCTGGGGGGAAATAATAGCTCTGTATGAAGGTCATATATATGTATAATATTGGGAATGTATCCCCTATGCTTTAGTGCTCCATTTCGCAGATAGTGCTGCACAAACTCCTACAAAACTCTGACTCATTTGTCTCTCACCTTTCCATGTACGTACTTAACACACTTAACCTTCCCCAACACAAGAGTCTCTTGTAATTAATGGGGCCTACCCAAACACATCTGGACAACAACAATATAATCACTCCTGAACAAGATGAGCCTCTCCTGAACAGAGTACTATTCCACTAGAAAACGAGGCTTATCCTATTGCAGCGCACAAATAATGATGTTGGAAATCAATAGTAGAGCCATAAGTGGCTTATACAGCCAGATAGGCCTAATCAAGCTCACCATTATCCTAATGGACTTCATGTGGCTTTAGCCAAAGTCAATTTGTAAAATAACACGATGCTCATGGTTCAGACAGAAGTCTCTTTCATTACTGTATAAAAACAGTTTAGAGTAGAAAAGGTTGAGAAAATAAACATATTTGCAGTCATATGGAAAAGTTTAGGCACTCTTGTAAGTGAAAACAAGGTAACACATCCTTTACAGTGAACTAACGCAAAATCCCTGTTTGCTAAATTTAATATTTCACGTCAAACTGGTGAAGCACGGAAAATCATCGGATCCTTGGGTAAAATAATTCCGTTTGATTCAACTTTTTGCCAAATTTATTTGCACACAATGGAATTTGACCTCCATCTGTGCAGTGAAACACACACACTAGTGAACACCAGGGTTCGCGCTGGCCGCTCACTCAGCGTGTGGCAAGGAAAATATGTCATTAGTACGCCACGCTGGCTAAAAGCAATTTTCTAACGCATGGCGAATTCAAATCGCCACGAAAATCACAAAATGCGTTGAGCTCACAGAGCAAACCCTGTGTCACAGAGCAAACCCTGTGTCGGTGCGCATATCGGTTTCATAAAGTCACATGACCGATACAGTTTCGAAATGACACTGACGCGCCAAACTGTGTTTATAAGGAAGCGCATCAACCGGATGCATCTGCCAAAACAATCCCTGATCTTTTGCGGTACAACGTGTGTGTTATTCATCCAAAACGATGGAGCAGCCTCAAGGTAAAAGAAAGGTTTCCACCGTGTGGGATCATTTTGATCTTACATCGGAAAATAAAGTGTTTTAATTATTTTGTTGTTGTTGTTGTTTCACCTGCTTTCAGCCGCTCTGCTCCCAAACTCTGGAACGCCCTCCCACCAGACATAGATTCTCTTCCTCTTTTTAAAACTAGACTTAAAACTCACCTGTTCAAAATAGCCTGTTCTCTGTGATATCCACTGTATTGTCTCTTGTATGTTTTGTGTTCATTTAGTATGTTTTGCTAATTATTTTTGTAAAGTGTTCTTGAGTGTTGTGAAAGGTGCTTATAAATAAAATGCATTATTATTATTATTATTATTATTATTATTATTAATACAATATATAATATATAATAAAATACAATGACTTAAATAGTATTATTGTATAGACTAGGTCATCAAATCAGTCTGTCAACTATGTTGCCTGTAGGGATTTTTTACGTCCACAGTATCGACACAGTTTTGCAATGTGTCGAAACGCTTCATGACGCCTCATCTACCCATCACTAGGCAATACTCTGCGAGCTGTCCGCCATCTTGAGTTTATCTGCTGCTCCGTAAACACCCGAAATAGCCCGAAGCCACATCGTCAGGAAAATAACCGCGAAATAATTAATGAGATAGGTGGGTCTCTAAATGCTGATTG
>BRDA01040294.1:0-14695 GCA_036984385.1 Crenuchus spilurus
GTTGCCCTGAGGCAACAAACCAAAATCTGGGGGTAGGGGGGTGGGGTGGGGCACATTTTATGACTGATATATTATTAGGGACCCTGAAACTCCCAAAAACTAGGATGAAATATTTTTTTCCTCCTAAAATAAAAATTTATGCCGTAAGGGTATGTAGACTTTGTATATCCACTGTATTAGGCACTGCAGGGATGGTCACACACCAGCACATTGATGCCATTTATTATAGTATTTTGTCCCCTCCTGACTCAAGAATAGTACTGCTATCAGTTTTATTAATCAAATCTTAAGGACTGCTGCTTTAATATTTTGTAGTCTTTTTGCTGTCACCTGATTGTTGTGAACGGTGCTTTCCAACAGCATAAACTGGCAGATGTCAAGTAAAGTGTCACAGTTCCAAACAAAATGTCTGGCATAGCAATGTGTTGCAAAAATGTCTTTGCAGGACAGCTACTTGATGTTGAGACCCATTCATTCACATATAAAACCAAATAACAAAAATAAAAAGTACCTCATTAAAATTGAGGTTCCGTGCTCCAGTCCTGTTTTCAGTGAAAACCTACAGCCATACATTTGACTAAACTGTAATTTTATAATCCCTCCGGCAGGTTAACATTTTATCATGAAATAAAATAAGCTTTCAAACTGCAGTGCTATTTACTTAAAATGTCATAATGCTTGTGAGTAAACCTGAGACTTGTCCTGGCACTGAGCTTCTTAATTCAAATGTGAAATCTCTAATAAAAATGACAATTGTCTCTTCAAATGATTTATAGTGCAGCATTACTGATGTATAGCCTTTGAAATATTACAAAGTAGGGTATTTGATTAATAAATACATTAAATTCCTACATGACAGTTATTTACTATCCTTCTAATTAGACTTGTTCCCATGGCAGGACAGTTTTGGCACTATAAAATCTGATTGAATCATGTAAATAGTACCAGGCAATCAAGTTAGAAATCTGTAGATCCCTGAACGTATGCTTCACTGCCAGCGGGCCAAGTATAGACTTAATACAGTCCAGAATGAAAACTAAAGACAATTTTGTATTTTTACATACTGAAGTGTGCTAAACTACAAAAATACCCAAACTACTGCAGCGTTCTAATGTTGAGTGTACAATATGTTATAGTGCTGAATTTATTATCCATCCATCCATCCATCATCTTCCGCCTATCAGTATCCACGTTGTGGGGTAGCAACCCAAGCAAAGTAGACAAGACATCCCTCTCCTCAGCCAGCTCTTGTAGTTCATATTGGAAGATTCCAATGTATTCCTAGACAATCTGTTCCACGTGGTCTCCTCCCAACTGGACATGCCCGGAACACCTCACCATGGAGGTGTCAAGGAGGCATCCTAACCAGGTGCCCGAACCACCTCAACTGGTTCCTCTCAATATGGAGTCTTTCCTGGATGTCTGAACTCCTCACTCTATCTCTAAGGGAGATTATTTTCTTTAAAATCAAATTTGCATATTTAAAATTGGTTGACCAATCAAGCTTGGGACAGTTTGCTTGCCATATAGAAGTACTTCATCAGGAGCTCTATTTGAGTATAATAGCCAAGTTTGGAATGATTGGTCATCTCTTCTTTTACAGGGGCTCTTCTGTGATTTTATTTTCATCTATATCAGCCATGTCAGTGAGTGCATTTCAATGCACTTCATAATGACTGCAGAATATAGATTTCATCAGTAATCTGATCCACAGGTCTACATGACTCAGGCAGTAGTCAGTTCTGCTTTGCTCACAAAAAATGATGTGACATAAATATGAAAAACCCAAACTTAGCCTAAATTCCCTACTTTGGAGAATGTAAAATATAAACATATTCTGGTTTGTTTAACACTGTTTTGTTTACTAAATAATTACATATGTACTTCTTCATAGTTTGGATGACTTTAGTAGTAATCTACAATGCAGAATATTTTTAAATCATGAAAAAACACTGAATGTCCAGAAGGTGTGTCCAAACTTTTGGCTGGCACTGTACATCACTAGCTTCTCTTCAGAATTGTTTTACCAGATCAGATTTCAAGACTTTACTCTGATCAAAGAAATCAGAGTATGTTGTTTACATGACCACTTGAGTTACCATATAGCTACAGAAATATGATTATTATTGTTATTAAGTGCATGTAAACACATTTAATGTTGGTCTCCCTCCTCACCTGAGAAAACTGCAGCCTCAATGACCATTCTAATCCTGCTGCACATCTTCCAGGCAGAGGTCACCTTAGTTTGGAAAGGTCACAACTGCTACTCGCACTGCTACCTAGTATGCATATAGACCATATAACAGTCATTTTATTGCCATCCATATTTGAGAGTTTTATCCCAAAGATGTGTAAAATGTTTAATTACAGACTTCCCCAAATAAACAAATCCAATGTCAACAGGGTTTATTTATTTGTACTGTATCTTATATGTATGTAAGGGTTTTCGCATGTTTGTTGGACAGTAAACGCATGGAGGTGAATGCATTGATGAGTGGTTGTAGTAATAAAGCGATTAGGTTTGTGCATGAGGGGGAACATATTTGAGAGCAGGCCAGTGTGGATTTTTACGTTTGTTAAGGGTAAGGAAGGTCTGTATAGCTCGCTTGGAGGGGGGTGGGTCTGGGACGCCAGACTTCACTGTTGAGCCTTCTGGAGGTGTTGTGGGCTTAATTCAGCAAAACACTGACGATGGGAGGTGCCTACCTGATGACCCCTGTGAAGAGCTAGTAATGCAGTGTGTGGTTTGGGTTCTCATGTGATGGGCTCAATGAGTAACCGTAGATGTTTAGGGTAGCTGGTTGTTGATCGGATCATAAACGGCCACAGCAACCATAGGGTGTAGCTGTAGGATTGAAACAATTAAATTGTGTGGCTGCTGGTAGTAAGAGAGAGGGGTGGGCCCTATGTGAAGCTCTAATGGTTTGGCATAGGATATTTTACATCTTATCTTGTGTATGATTCTAATTACTTATCTAGGTTACCTAGTGACTACTGTGAACAGAGCAGTTGACAACAGGGGAAAAACTTTGTGGCAGCTTGGAGAGACAGCTGACAAAGGGGAATAGACCCTTGTGGGGCTGCCATGGGCTAGCAACCCATTGCAGCAGCAGCCATGGTGTGATCAACCATATGGATGCAACCAATAAAGGCTACGATGAAACATATAAATTCAATACCCCTTGATTCTGCGAGAGTAGGGGTGGAAGATGACTCACAGGAGGATTGCATGGCTACAGATGATGGAATGGCTTTGACTATGAGAAAGGAGATAAACATAGTGGCAACTGGGGTGGTAGAAAAGGTTACAGGTGTGTGTGTGCGGATGGGAAAAGGTGACAACGTTAAGAGGACTGAGGATTAATCAAGGAAAGAGAAGGTGCTTGGATAAGGGGGTACAGGGGCCCCGCATTGAACAATACTTGTTACAGAGTTGTTCAAGTCAGTCGGTTGAAGTCCAGCGACAGGTTAATCACCACAGTTCACAGGATATCAACACCTCTGTTACTACTGAGGAGAATACCAACACAAGTGTACAGGAGGATGAATCTGATGTTAACCAGAGGAATGGTGGAGAGCAGGACAGAGTGAAACAAAGGGTGAGAGAGGAAGGAATAGGGCAGAGAATTAAAGTAAAATGGCCAGCTGCTTTAGATAAAGTAGGGTGGAAGTGTATAAATGATGATTTGAAAGGTATTTTGGCTGGTTTGAAAGGCTCAGCAGAGAAGAAATTGAATAGTTTAGGTAAAGTTATTTATGAATATGGAATGGCAAGATTTGGCAGTTTGCAGAAAAAGCAAAGGGGACAAGCTATGGTGAAGTCAAGACGGCAAGTAGAAACAGATAAACTAATACAGGAGTTAAGGGCTCTTAGGAAGCAGTGGAGGCGAGTAGGGGAAGAGGAAAGAGAGGGCATTGAGGTACTGCAGAAAGAGCTTAATTTTGTGAAGACCTTATTTGGCAAGGAAAAATCTGGGAGTTTAAAAGTTGGAAAGAGGGAATTAGAGGAGCTTTTCAATGATGTGTATACTGATAAGGATAAAGCAAAGGAGCTGGAGTTGCCACAAGATATTCCACCACTAGGTGAAATAGAGCGGCAAATGGACGTTAACCCACCAAAATGGAGTGAGGTTCAAGGTGTGGTGCATCATGCAAAGGCAGGTTCTGTGCCAGGGCCTAATGGTGTGCCGTATCGGGTGTACAAATATTGGTAGTCTTGGTAGTCTTGACGTTTTTGTGGAGGTTGATGGTCATAGTGTGGAAGAAAGGGATCATTCCAAAAGAGTGGAGAAGAGCAGGTGGTATCCTTATCCCTAAGGAGAAAGATGCTGTATGTATAGAACAGTTTCGGCCTATAAGTCTTCTTAATGTGGAGGGTAAGATTTTCTTTTGTGTGATAGCGCGGAGACTTGCTGCGTATTTGAAAGAAAACAAATTAATTGACACATTGGTACAAAAGGCAGGGGTTTCTGGCTTTGCAGGATGTTTGGAACATAGCAGCATGATCTGGCATCAGATTCAGACAGCAAAGAAAGAGGGTAGAGATTTACATGTTGTTTTCTTAGATTTAGCGAATGCATTTAGATCAGTGCCACATAAACTCATGTGGAAAGCTTTAGAATTTTTCCAGGTGTCATATAAGGTTACTAGGCTTGTTAAAGCATATTTTGAGAATATTCAGTTTTGTTTTAGTACAGGGGAATTCATTACATCATGGCAGCTGTTAGAAATGGGTATAATGGCTGGTTGTATGATTTCACTGTTAGCATTTACTATGGAGGTAGTAATCAGGGCTTCTAAGTGGGTTGTAGGCGGGGAGAGGTTGCATGGTGGTACTCGGCTTCCCCCAGTTAGGGCTTACATGGACGACATGACAACCCTGATGACTACTGTGCCTTGCATGTGGCGGTTGCTAGGGAAGTTAAGTGATAATCTAAGGTTGGCTAGACTGAAAGTTAAACCAAGTAAGTCTAGAAGTCTGTCGATTGTCAAAGGGAAACTTGTTCAGGAAAATTTTGTGATGGAAGGAGAAATGATTCCTACAGTACTGGAGAGACCAGTGAAGAGTTTAGGTAGATGGTATAGTGCAGCACTAAATGATACCGACCAAGCTGTGGGAATAAAGGCTGATTTGGTGAAGGCTATTAATAACATAATAGATCATTTCTGCCATGGAAGGTGAAATTGTGGTGTTTGCAGTCTGGCTTACTGCCTCATATTAGATGGCTATTGACAGTTTATGATGTTTTGATTACAGAAGTAGAGAGGATGGAAAGGGTTATGAACAAGGCCATAAGGAAGTGGTTAGGGGTGCCACAGTGTTTAAGTAGTGTGTCATGGTATGGGAGAGGGGTACTGGAGCTACCACTCACAAGTTTAGTTGAGGAGTTTAAATGTGCTAAGGTGAGTCGTGAGTTGATTTTGTCAGGATCAAAGGATGCAGTGGTTAAAGCAGCAGTACCAGTCACAAAAGCAGGAAGGAAGTGGAACTCCAGACAACTATAAAAACAAAAATGAATTATATTTAACCTCCTAAGACCTGAACTCTTGCATGGCATGCATTCATTTCTCTTTGCTATGTGGGCTGATTGGCACCTGATTAGTGTAAAAACAAAGAATTATCTTTTTACATGATTTCTGAGGTGGCAGTATAATGGCCTCATAAGAGGACACCAGGCAAAATTTAGTTTTGGGGTCTAAACCACTCAAAATATGATGTCCACATATGTGGACATGCCAGGTCCTAGGAGGTTAAACTATTAACTTGCACAATGGCTGTAACTTTCTTAAATCCACTCAAAACAACTGGAATTTTACAAATTAAGCTGGCCACACATTAGCTATTAAAGGACAACTCTGGTGTGAAACAGACTTGGGGTGGAAGTGAAACATAACCAGTTGGGGTGTGACGAGTAGCTCACCTCTTTATGCCCCTGATTTGTGCAATACAGTGTGTTTGGCTATGAGGCCTCACAGGCTTACAATGCTAGGATAGGGGCATTGCATTTTTCATGCAAATAAATGACTATTTTTACACCATTAACAAGCTCAAAGTAGCTCCACACTTCAATGGTATCTATGGATGTTTCAAGGGACATCATGTGGAGCTGCTGCAGTTTAGTGCAGACAAAGGAACAGGTAGAGGGTCCCAGCCTAATCACAAAGTGGCAGTTGGGTTGGGAGAAGGGGCATCTGTGTGTGGACAGGTTTTTCGCACTCTCTTCACTGGCAAGTGATACAATAACACGCTTCCTTCTTGCACTTTTCCAAATGCAGTCAACCAGAGGTACAGTATTTGATAAACCCAAGTTCAAGCTGAGGTGAACTGACTCCCTTGTACAAGCTGCTCCTATGAATAAGACAAATGCAAAAAATATTGTTTTATTGTTTGGACAAATTCTGTCTAAGCTCAAATACAAGACAATGACTAGAGAATTGTGTTTAAAATGAGTACTCCGGTATGAAATGGACTGGGGGTGTACTGAAACATGATAATTAGTACAAACTTAAGGCCAGTAGCTCACTTCCGTTCACCCCAGCATTCTGAAATACACCGTTTGTAGCCAAGGCTAGAAGCACTGTATTTCGGAATGCCGAGGCGAATAGAGGTGGGCTTTTTGACAAAACTAGTTTTCATGTACAATACACCCGAAGTCCATTTCACAACAGAGTGCTCCTTTAAGTAGCACTAGTAAAAATGTGTGTAAAGCCTGAAGCAGTCAGATTTGAGCTTTCTTGCTTGATCAATTAACAGTATAACTAATTATAAATGCAAAAATAAAATGCATTCTATAATGAACTGAATAACTTAATTATATAAAAATAATTAGTACAGAAATCATCAACAACAACATCAATAATAAAAATAGTAACCTGATGTCCTCTGCTAGCCTTCTCTCCCTGGGTCTGGCTGAATGAACTGTCATCTCGCTTACAAGACCAGGTTAAACAACCTACATTTACACAAAATGTTTTTCAATAAACAAATAATTATCCATATATAAAATCAAAGCACCACATTAAAAACATGTGGAAATAAAACCAAATGACTACAGTTCACACAGAACATGTGTGAAAGTGAAAAACCTCAGAAGTCAATCTAGTTTTTGTGAATCCCTGTACTTCAGCAAATTTTACACTAATATTATTGATGCAATATAGTACCAATTATGTACATACAGTAGGCTTTATCAGTATTTGATTTATAGCTGTCATCCCTGCTGAAAAAATAAATAGCATGGTCAGCTAAAGCTGGTTAAGATGACTGACCAGACTGTATTTTTTATCAGCATAAGGTATGTTTTCTTTGAGTTTGATGGTGAGCTTTCTGGCTTCTCCTCATTGACCTAAAGCACTCGGCCCAAATGACATCTGTCCTTGAGTTTTTGTTTGAAACTGAGATGGACAAATGACCATTTTAACATGCAGACACATAACATTAGCAGAAACACTATGCTAGCTTTGACTAGTAAATAAACATATTAGCCAAAATGGCTAACATTACACGACCGGATCTTACCTTCATAATTGTTGATGTAACTTCAAAAATATAGTTTGAAGCCCTTCTCCTTTATTGTTGCTAATGTATAGCACGATCTCTGAATGATACAGGTAACGTCGTTGAACGTAATCCTGGGAGAAACTTGCGTTGAATCACTGCAAAACGCCATAGCTGCTCTGTTTGACACTAGCACCGGAAGTGGAGGAGCTGGCTGACTTGGAACACGGAAGAGACTGTGCATATAGACTATTGAGATCAGACTGTGATTATATAAATAACTGTGATAGCCTAAAGGCATTTAGGACACACTAGTAAATAGCTGCTTCCCTGGGCAGTAGAGGTCTGCACGAGACTGATTTGTTAGGCCCGCTCCCGCATGTTTTCGTCCCGCTCCCGCCATAAAATCGTCATATTTGGTCCCGCTCCCGCCCACCACATAATCATGTCTGCCTGCTCCCGCCCGCAGTACTCACGGTGGGGGGGCATTCGCGCGAGTTGAGTTTAGTTTGTCCTCCATTGTGTGTGGAATGCACAAGCAGTCTCGTTCAGAGAGACAGAAGGAGGGAGCGGATGTTGCTGGATTGGTTCTGGGTTGGATGTAAGATCCGGAGATATTGAGAAAAGTCCCGGAGTTATTGCTCCGTAGCTCCACCCTAGTACCGCCCCTGATCTTCACATCAATCTGATTAACTATACAGAGCTTAAAACTTACTTAAATAATGTGCTGATAGAGAACAAAGTGACTGAGCAGATCCAGCATCATACAGAACAATCTTTTCTTTACTTGATAACGAGCATTTTGCATGAAACTAGATACATATATAATACACTCTAAGCTGCTGATGAGATCCGTGTTACTGCACATCTCACAGACGGTAAGTTACTCACATAAACAAATTAATCACATCTAACAACACAGGATGAATACATTAATAAAACACTAAGCCAGCACAACACAACTGCATAAAATAACTGATATGAACAATTTATAACTGTTTTAACACTGTGTACAACCCGAAAGTGTTCCTGGGTGATGACGTCACCCTCGACATGGCCAATCAAATCTAATATTTAAAATTATGACCTAATGAATAATTATTAGTGCAGAGAGAGCCCGTCTCTCTCTCTCTGTGTGTGTGAGAGAGAAAGCACGCGCGCATGTGTGTGTGTGTGTGTGTGAGAGAGAGAGAGAGAGAGAAAGCATGCGCAAGTTTGTGTGTGTGTGTGTGTGTGTGTGTGTGTGTGTGGGTAGGGAGACTGAACGTCTGTTCACCTGACGCTCCGCCAGTGTGTTAACTTCCTTACTGACTGATTAGCTGCATGATTATCATCATTTTCTAGACTATTTATTAATTTGCGGGATTTTTCGACATTTACGTTTCGTCCCGCTCCCGCGACGACTAGACTAACTGACCGACCGCACCCGCCAAAGGCAATTTGTCAGGGTTCAGGACGGACGAAGGAAAGGAGGGACGCAAACGCAGGAAATCCAATGTGATGATATATTTAATAAGTGCACAAGCAAAACACACACACACTGACATGGAACACCACCTAAACAAAAAGACCAACAGTACGAGACACACACACAGGGGAATATATACACAGGGACAAATTAACAACACATGAGAACAATCAAGGGCGGGGCTAAACAACATGAAAACCTTAAAGAGACAGGACCATATACTCAACTACAAGGACTAAACGTAATACAAAGACACACAGGACTGTATGTGACACAATTAATTGTGGTCCTGCGCCGCAAGATATTGTAACGGGTCCCGAGGGAGTCCCGCGGTAATGCAGACCTCTTCTGAGCAGTATCTTACATACTAAAAGAAGGGGATCTTTGACATGCTTGATTAAACTTATGCCAAACATGTTGGAATGTAAGAACATTTACATTTACAGCATTTAGCAGAGGCTCCTATTGAGAGACATAGTGCTTTGTTGTCTACTGGAAAATTATCCTTTTCTAGTAAAGATTGATTAGACTTCATATACTTGGACAAGAATACAGCCAGAGTCAAGAACCAATGCTGATACCTAAATACAGAAGATCTAGAACAGAGGTCACTAATAGGAGGACCCAGACATTGTCCAATGCGGACCCAGATTGATAAACTATTGAGAGCGATTTATTTTCAGGCAGAACATTTCTTCTGTTTACAGTTCAGGCAGTAAACTCACAGACCAATCACGTGCGTAGTTACATCATCAAAGGCGCTTCTTAGCCAATCAGATTTGTACAGATTCAGGAGTCCAGCGCGTACACAGGTGAGCTATGAAGCAGCAGTCAGACAGCGAAAACTGACTTTTAAACCAGAACGGACTGAGGCATATCTGTTTATTCTTCCCACAGGCAGTTCAAAACCAACTTGTCTCATATGTTCGGAGACCATGAAGCGCCACTACAAAACAAAACACAACTCTTTTGAGCAATCATATCCACTGAAATCTGAACTGAGGCCACAGAACGTAAAATATCTAATAGCACAGTACAATCGTTTCACCAGAATCCTCACACATTCATTCGCTGTCCAACATAATAATGAATGTATTACATGGAGACATGTCAGGCACTAGGACCAAGCTGATAACAGCTGCTCAACCTGAAGACTGTTTCCCTTTAGACCACCCACAAGCTCATCGATTGGCTCTGCCATTTCTTGCTGACGTGTGATTTGGCATCCCCGCTGTTACTTTATCTGGGTGATTTCTTGGGTGATTTCATTATGTTGAAATGTTGATAGTCAACCCTTCTACCCCCTCCCCCTCCAGTTTAGGTTGACAGTGAAAGATGAAAAGACGTCTTTTTCTAGCGGTTGAAAGGACGTTTATGTGAAGACGTGTAAGAAACAGCCAATAAGATTTTTAATGCAATCACTGGGCCATTTGTTTTGGAGATTTAATGACCAAAAATCTGACAAAATCAATTTTTTTGTGCATGGGAAAATCCTGTTGATTGAGGACGATACCATGTGGTAAAACATTTTTTTCTCTTACTTATTTTAAACTATTTTCAAAACATTAATATTGAGAAGTTATTTTGGAAATAAAGGCACTGAGAAAAACTGAATTATTGTTAATAATTTGTGCTTAAGGCGTTTGTGCTTATATGGCACCCAAATTGCTAGCACCTGCACTACACACGTACACACACACAGACATACCTTTTTCATAACCACGTTGCTGCGCTCATTCCTGACATATTAATGACAGCTTAATAACTGCTTCATAACCGTTATATGGCCCTCATGTTAATAAATGTTCATTTAACCATTTCATTAGTCTTTTTTTTATTTATTTATCATTGTTTTCTGTATGTAAAACTAGTTATTCTAAAATGTATTCTGGAGTGTCTGGAACGGATTTGGAAATATGGCTTCAGTTATGGTTAGGGTTCAGTACATGATCCAAAGATACTTAGTAAAACCAAGAAATCACAGCTCACTGTGAGAGATTGAGAGTCTCTCCTATAAGAAGAGGCTAAATAGCCGTCACCGACCTTGGCAGACAAACTGGGTTGTACAGTGCAGGACCACTGGTGCCTTTTAAATATTGGACCACAAAAAACAAGCACCTGCTGTCATGTCGTGTTAGGAACACAGCACTGGCCTATCAGTAGCCTACAACATGCTAGCTAGGCTAACACTGAAAAGTTAATTATGCGTGAGAATTGCTAAGGGAAACCTAGCTTCAGCTTAATGTTACCATATAAAAAACAACACGCACCACCTGTCTGTGCCATTCAAACAAACCAATTCACATGACAAACCCAGCTAACAGACCAATTCACATTACAAACCCAGCTAACAGACCAATTCACATTACAAACCCAGTTTGAGCCTCAGAAATCCTGTTTAACTCAGCTTTTCCACTACAACATGCTAGCTAGGCTAACACTGACAAGCTAACTTGGCCTGAACATTAACTGCAGGAAACTTAACCTTGTAAATGATTAGCTTCACTAAACTTCAGTCAAACAAACATTTCTGTTTGTTTTATATAAATTATTATTATTTCACTTACCAGTTCAAGCGTGTCAGTCGTTTCTATTTAAAGTACGTTAGTGTGGTCCGTTAGTCTCATCTGTTAGTCTTGTCAGCCATTTTTCAAAACAAGCGCCTGCCCTATCCTCCTACTTGCCCCGCCCTAGTCCACCTTGCCAAATCACCTGCAAGCTTTGGCTTCTGAATTTTTAGCGATGCATCATTGATAAGTCACTCTGGCAGTTCTACACTGCTATCACCCCAAGTTCATATTTTGGTTGTGTGTGTGTGTGTGTGTGTCATAAAACAGGAGGAAAATTATTTAGTATATAAATGTGAAAGGAAAGAGCAGTGACATCACAAGTTATTTGTATAATACTTAAACATATTGCAGCACTACTGGCTCATTGGGCTGTGGACACATGGGAGGCATGGCCATGCAGGCGCCATTCTCTGTAAGCGAAAGACTTTCACTGTAAATACTTCTATAGTTAGTCTTTGTATAGTTGTATAAAGTGAACGGTTTATAGTGATGAAGACATCACTATATATATATATATATATATATATATATTAATCTTATTGCATCAGTCATATTATTTTCATGTCTGTATTTGGGCTAAATTTGGTCAGAAAAATACCATTTTGGGCTAAATTTGGACCAAATCCAACCACTGAAAACAGCAAAATCTTAAATGTATATTTTTAGGCTGAATTTGGTCCAAATCAGACGGTCTGAAAACAGTTCAATTTTCAACATCTATTTTTGGGCTAAATTAAGGCCACGATCGAATGGATTTAGTGCTTTAGTGCTTTAGTCTTTGGGTCAAATTAACTAAATTAAATGTTAGCTGCTTTTTTTACTGAAAAAATAAAGTATAATTTTCTGTAAATGAGGCCTATTGACCATACATTCCAAAAATATGTGTAAAATTGGTGGTAATGAGTTGCAGTGAAGTTGACTAGCAAGGTGAAACACAGTGTTGGGTGATAATTTTAGGCTACATGCTTTACAACCAGTCAAAAACAAAGGGAACAGTGAACTTAACAGTAACAATAGAAAACTTGAACAACTACTAAAAAACACTGAACTGAAAGAGTTTGAGTTCTATCAAATAGTCAGTTTAATAATTTATTAATATTTAAAAATCTATTAATATTTTATCAATCATTAATATTAACATTAATTTTACTCTTAATAATAACTATTAATATTTATTATTAGTATCATTAATGGTGAATAATTATTAATAATTAAATATTAATATTAATGCTGAAGGAACTACTAGGCTACATCAGTACACAGGATCATAACACAACTTAGAAATGTTGATGGTTCGCACCTTGGCCTGAGGAAATTTGATCTAACTGGACCTTACTGAATTCTAATTAAATACCCCTGATCTACTGTAGTAATTTTTAATTAGAATCATACACAAGATAAGATGTAAAATATCCTATGCCAAACCATTAGAGCTTCACATAGGGCCCACCCCTCTCTCTTACTACAAGCAGCCACACAATCCTATTGTTTCAATCCTACAACTACACCCTATGGTTGCTGTGGCCATTTATAATCCGATCAGCAACCAGCTACCCTTAACATCTACGGTTACTCATTGAGCCCATCACATGAGTACCCAAACCATACACTGCATTACTAGCTCTTCACAGGGGTCATCAGGTAGGCACCTTCCCTCGTCAGTGTTTTGCTGAATTGAGCCCACAACACCTCCAGAAGGCGCAACAGTGAAGTCTGGCATCCCAGACCCACCCCCCTCCAAGCTAGCTTTACAGACCTTCCTTACCCTTAACAAACGTAAATCCACACTGGCCTCCCTGGTGACAAAGGCTGTACCGAGCCCCACTGGCACCATTAATGCATGCTCAGTGCCACCAGTTCCATATGATCTTTACATGCTACATCACCAACCACCAAACCAGCTCCTCTATAGTGCATTTCCCCAACTAATCTGTGTTCGCCTCATCCACAACCACTGACTAGACCTTTCAGCTGTTTCTGATAACTCCTTCACAGCTGCCCTTAGTTTCCGGCCCCTGATGCCAAACTGCATAAGCAGGGATGTGGCAGACTTGGCTACAAATCCCCTAACACCTATTTCCACCGGTCTTACATCTACCTGCCAAGTGATCTTCTGCTTCTCTAAATTCTCCCAGCGAAGCCACTGACCTTGTTAGGCCTGTGATGCTGCTGTTGCACACTGTCCCTCCTCTTCCTGATCGCGAATAAATCTAATCATCATTTGCCTTCTTTCTGGTGATGTGGCCTTACTAAAATCTCCTGACCCAAGGCCTGCTCTTCCGCATTGCACTTGGCCAATCACACCCCTTAGCTCTAATGAGCTCCTGGATACCTGCACTGCCACTCTGGGGCAGGGGTGTGGTAGTGGGGGGAAAAGTGGGACTGAGTTACCAGTGCCCCAAGTGGGGCGAGGGCCCTTGAGGAGTCTGGAATTTTATTTTCCTTTAAATATTAAAGGAAATAATATTTGATAATAGGGGCAAGGGGCCCTGGGCACTGCTTGTCTATAGGGCCCAGAATTTGGTGCCACGCCCCTGGTTGTAATTATAATTATTACAATGGTGTTTGTACATATTTAACAATTTTATATAGAAAATGACTGATTATAATAAAGAAATGAGCATTAAAATGGTGTCAGCGTTTTGTGTAATTGATACAGTAATAACTATGGTTAGGTAGATCAGAACTGACAGGTGGATGACAAAACTAGTTAAACTGAAAAGTGATTTTATTGCAGTAAATCAGCATTTGGTCACAATGCATGTTAACCAGATTTCACATACAGATGATTGCTCTTTACATTATATACATCCTCTTTTATGAGGGTGAAGTGGTGGGAGGTTAGTAGTCGTGGTCCCTGGGGAGTGCTCCTTGATCGGCGTGCCAACCTCTGTTGGTCGCTTTCTCCTCCCCCAAATCCCTGGTCTTGGAAGTGGGATGGAGAAATTGTTCCACTCAAACAACTCCAGTAATGCTCCCTTCTTTAACATTCTCCGTCCTGACTCGGACGCTGGTTCACGCACATCCTTAAATGCCGGCTACACACGCAGGTATGCGGACTGACTGTGAAATTCTGTCTCCGGATAGCAACAATCCATTTACGCCGGTTTTCCGCATTGGAAGGAAATGTATGAAAGCTAAGTACTTTGTTGTACTTAC